>JAULBW010017662.1:0-96270 GCA_032358265.1 Vaucheria bursata | reverse complement strand
CAAATTCAGCTATATTCTGTATTCTAATGCGGTCTCCATATCCTACTAAATATCCACGAATCTCTAAATTGCTTCTAAGAGTTAGCAAATTTAATACCTATGCAATGAAATTAATTTCTGATCGATACCTGCTTTGTATATACTATCTCTTTAAGATAGCCAGACTAGGATAAAGATTAATTGGTCATTGGAATTTCAATTTCTATTTAACATAAGTTGTTCAATGTAATAATATAGTCTAACTCGTTTTCGAAACAAAGTAATTAATTTATTCCAGAGTTTGGAAAAAATTAATTTAAGCTGGAAATATTAAAAATATTGGTTTTAAGTTGCGTCAACAAAATATGAATTGATTAAATTGCTGTAATTGAAAAATGAATTATTTATAAATGTCATGTGAAGTAATTTAGATTTATGTATTTCAAAAACCAAAAGAGGAATTTTTTGAAACTTGCATTAATGTTTGAAATTTTTTTTGCAGAATCTTCTTGGTATTTAAAGGTAGTAGTTATCATCATCTTGAATAATAAAAATCACAGGAACATCTTATTTCGTTGCATTTGCTACTATTTTTGTATCCCAACATTTTTGAGTAAATTTCAAAAACGGTAAAGCTTCTAATAAGGTTGGTAACATTGTCTAGCACTGATCAGTTAGAATAAGCTTAGCACCACTAAACAATTATTCAACCGTATTATACATTGCACTAAAGAAGTGACAGCTGATTATGAAATATCTTCATAAGTTTCTTTCGTTTTGACATCATACATTGTTCAAATTGAGATCCCTGTGGATTTGAATATCGTGTAACTATTTTGAAAAAAATGAAGCAAAAAATTGCTTGTTTTTCTCTCGAATTCAAAATATATATCATTTTTCTACCTAAACTTAAATTATTTTTCTATCAAAAATGAATATCTTTTCAAATTAACTTTATATTAATTTAAAAAAAGTCTTTCCGAACTCTGCCAAATGTATCTTCCGGGAACAGCATTTTGATGTTGCTCAACAATCAAATTGCCACTTAGTCTTAATAGAAATCAGTTTTTTTATCCTAACTTGAAGTTTTCTAGTCATTAATTGGATGTGGGACAGAAAAAAACGAGGCACTGCCAAAATGCACGTTAAAAAGTGCAGAATCAACAAATTCATTTTTATTTATAGAAAATCATTTTTTCATAGATTTAAATACATTTCACTTTGCACTATGAAATTGTCATTAAATTGACTATGCATGTACTAAAAATCTTCAGCACGAACATCTGGAACACGAAATATTACACATTAGCAATACGTTCAGCATGCCTAGTAATATTTATTTTGAAAAGTAGTATTTTTTTAGTATTAGTATATTTTAGTGGTGGATGATAGTCTTCCGGACGCATGTCCGAATATCGGAACAAAGCAAACCAATATTTGATAAAAATTAGATATTCA
Organism: Vaucheria bursata; assembly: GCA_032358265.1. Lineage (NCBI taxonomy): Eukaryota > Xanthophyceae > Vaucheriales > Vaucheriaceae > Vaucheria > Vaucheria bursata. The sequence goes on along the minus strand of JAULBW010017662.1, from coordinate 94,833 downwards.
GTGTAATGTTTTGGTAAAGTAAATGCTTTAAATATTGAAAAAATGAACAAATTTAAGAAATTTTTCACAATGAACTAGCAGATGAAGATTGTATATTGTAGCACATAAGAAATATAAATTGCTTTTTATAAATACTTTTAATAGCCTTTCATTATTTGGTAAAAAACTATGAAATTTATATTGGAGCATTTTTGCTGTTTAATTGATTTGATTATCATTTCTTTAATAGGTTTTATTATTAGTTCCTTGGTTTTAGATAAAGATCTTTATATTTTCCTATTATGTGCACATGTTGTATCTTGCTTTTGCTTTCAAAGAGCATATGTCTGTCTATCTGTATGTAAATGTTAAAGTAGACCATGCCTTAGTTCAAGAAAAGCCTTTATATATACTAAGAGCGTATATATGCTTAATTTTGCTTAAAAGAGGATATTGAATATGCCGCTTCTGCACTGCAAGTTAAGGCTGAAAGTGAGACATCATCTTTTCCATTAGAGGTAATGCCTTTTTTAAAAACTGCTATATTTATGTATAACTTTTTGTGTACAGTATGCTCCTATAATTTAGTATTGCTTTAAAGCTGGATCAACAAATACATAAGATTATATTCAGTACGTTAAAAAACACTTTTGAAATTTTTTTAAGCAATCATTTGATATTCAATGGGTTACATACGTGCATCGATGCTGTCAAGCTTTTACTACGCTGACGACTTGTTATAACAATAGTAGCTATTTAAAAAACAAGGAAAATAAGCATTCTTATGACAGTCTTAATATTATATGCTGTAAATGCATATGTTTATGCACGGCTTTTCAAGAGCAAGATTCAATCTTCCATATATTCAGGAATGCATGTGCTTATACATATATGTAACTTTAAAGAAACTGTCAAGTATATTCCGATACACGTGTACACATGTACAAATATAAGCATACATTCATACATGCTGGGACATATATATTATACTTGTATTTATTCATGCATACATCGTACTCTTTTCTTCAAGGTCAGATCACTTTTTGGGTCCACTTCAATTCCGCCAGATGGCTCTTTTGGTGCGTTTGGATTAACTGGTATGAACAATTTTTTAAATAATTAAATGCAGTATACCGTATGATAAGTAACCACTCTAAAATATATATATATATAAAAGATGAATTATGCCATACTTTGGTTAATTATCTATGTAATTCAGTTACCTTAAATCATGTATGATAAATTGGAAGAATTTTATTCCAATTTTTGAAATGAATTACGAAAATATTCAATATAGTTGCTGTACTTCTGAGGGTATAGTCAGTGAATTATTTTAGGAGTAATTTAATCAGTTTTTCAATATAGCACTAAATTTTAATGTTACAAATGTTTGCCTTGTATATTCTATCATTTTTTGATGATCTATTATCTTTAATTGTACTATACAACGAGTTTATCTATATATGTAAGTAATTTTTTTAAAAAGATAGTATAAAACAAGACTATATTCATACATCTATGATAAAAAATTATTTGATGATTTTGCTAGTTTCATTTTTCACTGTATGTTGATATTCCTCTGATATATAATGTAAACACATATACATATATATGTATACATTCATTTTTGCATGTTTTTTCTTTTGCATAATTTTCTGTATGTACTATTTTTTGATGACTTTACCACTCCGCCCACCACTCATTGCTGTCTTGTATTGATATCTCTAACCCAATATATATGATTAACTGACAACTTTTGGGTAACTGACAGTACCAGTTTATGAAATATTAGCTGTATATAGATTATGCCCAAGTGTGGGAGGATTTATTTCTCAGTATATATATATATTCAATCATTACGTTTTTTTATCTTTTCTTACCTGTATATTAGTTCAATATTTATTTTTTGTGTACAATAGACACTGTTATTCTGTGTGAATTAGCTATGCAGCAATTGAGAGGACTGAATCTGAATGAGTACTTGGAAAATTGGAAAATTGCACTTGAAAATCTTCATAAATTTCAGGTATACAATAATATTTTAATATGTGCAGTATGTATACAAAAATTTGAGTCTCAGAATTTCGCATATAATGAATTAATTAGGTGGTTCACAGAGTTTTCCTACATCAATATATATATGCATATGTATTTATGCATTTTAATTTTTGAAATGTTTTAATTTTAGCTATAAAAACTAGCAAAAATATCTGCACAAAAAGCTGAGCAAGTATACAACAGGTTGAGCTCCAGAATTTGTATGTAGCGAATGTATTTGGCGGATCACAATATTATGTTAAATCTCTTGCGATCTTTCAGCATTATACTGAAATTTTACCTTGCTTTTTTTCCCGTTTAAATTGATTTTCATGTATGTTGAATCCTCGTCTTTTATTTTTGGAAATAGCATCAGAAGTTTACTGCATATGCATGCACATATTTATATGGAACCTTAGTTCTCAATATTTTGGATTTTTCTAAAAATTTTCGAACTTGAGTCAAATCAGCTATAGTAGCAAAATCATATATTAATGTAGAATAAAAAAGATAGCATTATTATCTTTATAACAATTATTTTGGATGGATTTTTGAACTACCTGAATTTGGATGGTTTGTGGAGAAACAATCATTGTAGAGAAAACTGGTTGATTATTTTCGGGCACGCATATATTTTGATTCATTTTTTGCTTTTTCGTTTTCGTCTTAATCTTAACTTTTGTCCTTAGAACGTTTTACGAGTTCAGTGCTCATGTGAAGAAGAAGTAAATATCAAGACACTCGAACGTTTGATTGATTCTTTGAGTTACTGCCATTGGATGGCTATGAAGGCATATACTTCTATACAGTCTGGTACATACATACATTTATGCAATCTGGTACATGCATGCTGATATATATATATATATAAATTGATATGCACATATTGACGTGCACACATACATAAATTATACCCTTTGTAATCTATACTTAAGTCTAGTCCCACTGATCAGTACAACAATATCTATAGTTACTCCGAATAAAATGATATGTTGGTCCCCCAAATTAAGCTTTTACATCTGAAAATCTGAACCTGAAATTGGCACAGGATGTCTTTCACATCTATTCCTTGTATACAAAAATTTGAAGTGAATTTGGTATATCCGAAGTTCAATGTATGTATTTACGTTTGTTTGATTCCACTATCTGAAACGTATACAGTATACATTTATCAACCACAATTGTTGAATTTACAGATTTTCATAAAAGTACAGCGGAATGTACCGATACCTGTCGTATTTTCGAAAGCATTACGAACTGCATGCGTAGTCTAATTTTGATGATGAGGGATGTGTTAAACATTAAGGTACATGAACATATACATGTATACATTTATCTGTACATTGCATATACTCTTAAATTCATGTACGCATATATATATATAAATTAGCATAATGTTTATAACAGCATTTTAATACTACCAACAGTGCACAGAAAAAATTAGCCCTGAAAAAAGGATGGCAATATTCTTAGCAGTTGCTCCCTATTTTTGCTCTGGTTTTGCTATTCGGGACCCTAGTACAGTTCTGGACTGCATATTGGTACGTTTTATATTTGAATAAATTCGTATTTGTTGAATATTCCTAGAGAGCAGTTTCACACATTTGTACTCTATGAATGCACCTTCAAGCTATAATTAAAAAAGGTCTTACGAAACTCAAAGCCAGAATATCAAGGTAGAAGGCTTAAAAAATTTGGCGGCAAGTAAATGCTAGCCGGTTTTCCCCCCATCCCAAGGCCATTTTCTGTTTTGCAGGGGGGGGGAATAATTGTTTTTTCGGGAAATCTTTGTTATTTGGAGGGGAATCTTTTTTGCATGTACTCTTTATGGGGTGCTTGCTATTCATAGTTCTTAAGTATATGTAGGCGGCCTTTTGTTGATGTTTCCAAACCAGGAAAAGCCATATTTCTTATTTGCTCGTATCTAAATGCTCGAGTTGTCAGTTAATTGCCAAATCGAATGGTAGTTTACAAAGAAAAACATAAAAAATTACTAAAATATTATCCAGTAGAAATGTGCACATATAATTTTTTTGTGAGACCTTTGTGACTAGGTAAAAGATTCAATGGCATTACCATGTTTCGTAAATTTCAGTGAAAATGAAAGAGTCCTTGAGTTGTCAAGTTTGTTTTCCTTATATGATAAAAATGCATGAAGGGTCACTCTGGCTTTTTGTCCAAAATGAAATAGCTTTTACAGTATATTTAGAGAATCGTAGATACTATTTCAGCAAAGGAATAATTTTATCCGATGAAATATTATGACTTCTCGGATCATGTAGCTTAGTTGCTAAAAAAAGTCAAAATGTTCTCATGTAGAATAATTATTTGTTAATGTTCAATAGCGCATGAAGAGAGATAGATAGCAGAAAGAAAATATTCAAAAAGACTGATTAGTACACATAAATTATACTTCACCATAGAACTTTTCAAAAACTGCTCTATAACTGCTTATTCAAATAAAAGCTAGTATACTGGATAGTATACTATACTAGTCTGCATCAATATAAGCTAAGATGTAGCTACACATAGCTAGCAATATGTTAATATTTTCAGCCAATAAAAATTGTAGCTTCTCAGATTATGTAACATGCTTATTAAAATAGGTTGAATGCTACTAGAAAGAATAATTATTAGCCAATTAAATTTTTTTCATTTCATTTTTTATGGAATTTCTGTCAAAATAAGTAATATTTTTCTATACTAACATTTTTGCTGTTGTATGTATAGGATAACTTTGAAATGAAGGTAGAACCTGTATTAAAACCGATAAATTGGAAAAAGTCTCTATCTTATTTACAAGAGAATCGAACTAAATTGAACGAAAATTTGATGGAATATTTTGAGCAAATTGATTGGGCAAAGGATTCTTTGACAAGGGAGCAAGCCTTTTCTATCTTACCTTTATTGACATCAAAGGTGCGTTAAAAAATATATGTATATATATGTTAGTATTCAAAACTTTTACGTCATAAAAACCTCAAATTTTATATATATTTATATATATATAATCATTCTGTATACAGGTGACTCTAACTGAATATGTATGTAATATATTTAAATTTTGGAATATCTTATGTGTCTGTATGTACATATTACGCATATACATATTTGACTGCATATGCATCATCGTGTTGTATACAGATAACTCAAACTGACTTGGTACCCAAACGAGAGGTTGAATTGTTCCTAGAGCAGTTCATCCAAGAGCATTTTTCAAGCTTAATTGAACAGTTGCGTGAGATTAGCAGATTTACAAATAAAGAAAGAATTCCTTCAGATTTAAAAAGGTAAATGCATATACGTATATACAAATATATTGTAAACATTGATTATGACAAGTTTATTCGATGGTCCTGACAGATTCGTTCGTTACATCCAATAATCTGATGCTCATCCTAGCACAAGATGACTTTTGGTTTATTCATAATAAATGAAAATTTTAATAGAGAAATTTGCTATGTCTGAAGTTTACAGTATGTAAAAGTCTTGGCTCCATAGTATTAAATCTTTGCATTTTTCTAGCAACAATTTAGATTTATGACATGTTTTAACTGAAGGAAATCTTTTATTAAGCGTTGACAATAGTACTAGTCATTCATTATACTATAACATTCTAATGTATATTGATCATGACTAGTATACTATGCATTCATAGTGCGCTAGTCTTAATTGAATAAAATATATAGCTATGTATTGCTATACTAGTACTTACTAGTTTACTATAGTATACAAATCTAGTGCTGTAGCATTTATTAAAGAAAATTCGTCGAAATTGATACTATTACTGAACTGAAATGAACTGAAAATTTTGATTTTGTATTGTTAATATTTGTAGGAAAGTTTCAACAGAATCAAAATTGGAAAATGACTTGTCTGTAGCTTTAACTGGTCGCTCTACTTCCATAATCTCAAATCATGGTGGCTTCAAAATGAACGAGGATTCAAATGATTTTCGTATTGAGGTATGCATACTTTTTTTGTAAAATTTCTATTTCTTTCTAATAATTTTTTAATCTTATTCTGTATAAATGACTCAAGCAGCTTTATTTTCGTTCTTGAATACAATAAATCTATTTAAAAAAGTAGCATAACATGGTAGTCGCTGCTTAACAAACTCACCTTGGGACCAGCTTTAGAGGGCTTTACAAGTAACTGGGATTATAAATACATTTATAAATGTGTACCTTTGTTACATGCAGCTAAGAAAATTTGAAACCAAATGAAAATGGGAACAATATGCAGATAGGCTTGTTATCCATGGGTTTGTACAGCAGTAGTTATTATGCTAAAGTTAAACTCGTAAATTAAAATTAAAGTATAGAATTACGTATTCATTGGTTGAACATGGTAACTTTTAGAAAAATGAAAATATTTCAGTATACAGGATGTAAAACTTCTCTGTACAAGAAATTTTACTTGACTAGTCAGCCTCTATCCAATATATATATATGATAATTAAGCAATGACTGTTTGAAATAAAATTGAATTCATATGCTTAAATCAAAATACAGAATAGTATGTAGATCTTCTTTATACAAGAAATCCAATTATTTCACTTAAAGTAGGGCTTCAGCAGTGGCTATATGAACTATCAGTGCCACCAAACGCACCAATGAGAATGTACCAATCTGTTTGTTTTGTCATATAGCCAATAAGAATGCTGTGGATTTTAATTATCTATTATTTATACCTCTACTACTCGAACTGTCGAAATACTATTATTACTTATATCGAGCTAAGTCTTGAATGTTTCTTCATTGCTTTCAAAAAGTTTCTTAAATAATTTACTTCAGACAGGATGCCAAGTTGATTCGCTATATCTAAAAATATGAGTCTAAACTTGACACAATTGGACTTTTTCATTAATACTTTACAAGGGAATAATCGTTTGATGCAAATTTATTGTGTCCGAAATATACTGTATACTAGTTTTATTGAAGTAAACTATAATAATCTGCAATCCAGTAAACTGGTCATTTTTTGAACTACTTAATTTATGACAAAAGCTAATGTCCAGAATTCTTTTGAAAGGTTAAAAATATTCTTTTCGGAATATAAAATAAAAGAAAATATTGCCTTTTGAGTTTTCCTAAAATAAATATTTCGGAACAATTTTTGAAAGGTAACAAAACTTTCATTTTCAAGCTAAAAGTAAAACTGAAATTTGTCTTATGGGCAGTATAAGCACAATTTTCAATTGAATACCTGGTAGTAAGAACGTTCTTAACTCCATGATTTTTTTTAAATATACCAGTATGCTTTGTATTCAGGTTATGTTGATTCTAGAATTACTTATTCGCTACGCTCCATCAACACTCGGTGCAAATGGATGTGACTTGGGAAATCTCCTGCCTTTGCTTATTCCAATTATAACGCACTGGAAAACAGAACGGTACATACATACATACATATATCTAAGTACCTGAAGAATTCACAATGAATTCGTTCATAAACGAATAAGTTCGGTTATATTGTACAATACATCCGGTACAGAACAAATCAGCTTTCAATGCATTTTCACTTTTCACAAATGAACGAGAAAGTCATATAGCGACCTAGTTTAGCTTCGGATTTTTGGATATAATTAATATCGGATGTACGATTCAGTTCGGTAGTCTTGACAGATTCGTTACATCCGAAATGTTCTGCATATGCTTAGGATTTGATAGAGAAATTGGTACACCAGTGTTCGTAAATAATATATATTTATATGTATCAATACAAAGAGCAAATGTACTGATATATACTTATTTAAATTGATTTTCATACATATGCAGACATTAAATGTATGTATGTATGAATTCTAACGAATTCAAACCAATAAATATATATGCATATGTATACGTACATGCAATGAAGACATTTTCTGTATGAATGTGCAGATATTGAAAAATCCTCGATCATATATTTGTTTTCATATCTATATACATACTGATGCATATATGCGAGAATGCATATGCCTATACATATATTTTGATTAACTGTTATGTATATTTTGATACACGTATACAAATATCTGCACACATACGTGCAGATACATACATACATGCGGATACATATGCACATACCGATAAATACAAAGCGATATATGCAACCGATACGTTTGTGCTGCTGCATGCATACATATTGAAAACATGTATTTATGCGCATAGGTCCGCACTTGGATTGGATATGTTAGTTCTTTTTTTATCAAAGGCCACTCCGACTGGTAATAATTCTATGTTATTAGTGAATTTTTCTTATCTATATTGCATGTGTTCATATACGTCATAAAGTGTATATATGCTGTATACAGCTATTTGTTATGCTATTCAAATCTGCAGTTTATTGAAGTTTCAGCACATATATACATGTGAATGCGAAATTAATATATTCGTACATTCTGAATCGATTATCAAATTTTTATTATAAATACTACATGTAGTTGGAAACGTTCTTTTCAGAAATAGCTTGAACACATATATAGGTATTTATGTATACAATTTTTGTTTCTTTCGTTGGTCATTGAAAGAGTCAAGACAAGCCTCTAAACATTAAAATCTAAACCATTCATAATTCAATACCAGTTTATGGTTGAATGAAAGTCCATTAAGCTTATGATTTTACAGCAGTTCTTGAATCATTTAAGAACTTTATTAACAGGTCATGACTTCATAGCAATTTATGTATTAATTACTCTTCTTCACGAGTACTTCCTATTATGCTAGAGCTCTGCCATATATTTCTGCTAATTTTGTGTGTACATGGACAGTAAATTTAATGTAGCAAATTCACTTTTAAGGACTTTTGACTTTTAGTAAATAAAAGTAAAAGTCGTATTTTGTTCAAGGTCTGATTCAAATTTTCGGTTATAACGGATTTAGGACATATGAATCGTAAAAAATTTGTTTTATAGAAACTTTGAGCAGGCATTTTTCTTTGATGACTTAACATTTGTTGATTTTAAACTTATGTATCAAATATATACATAGAAGTTTAATATATGTACATATACTTTTTTATGGCTTTTTTAGAAGTGGATTGGCAAAAATCATTGATTTCAAAAGTTTGCACTGACGCTTTAAAAACGACATCTAGTCAACTAGTTAGTTTACTAGCAATGGCTGCAGTTGCGCTCATTACAAAGGTGTCACCAAAAAAAGAGGTACTTGCATACATATATATGTTCATGAGTTATTTTACATAGAATCTTTTTATTTACATGCGTTTATAATGTTTAGATATATCAGTATGTATGTTTTGGTTGTCATTTTATGTATACAGCATCCATGTCATAAATAAATTATAAATATAAAAATTTATTACTTTCGCATTATGCACTGAAGCACAGCTTTTAGTGAAAATATCAATTTATTTTTTCATGTTTTGTGTAAAACCTATATAGTATGTAAATATATGTTACAAATATTTTTATCTTTTAGCCTATGTACATGAAGCTACTTTTTAATGCTTTGTGTAAAAACTATTATACATATTTATTATTGCTATTTTTTCAGTATTATTCTGTATGTATGCACATGAACATATTTATATTTCTTTACGTGCACGCAGACAATGGAAAATGTTGCTAATATTCAAACATGCATACATAAAAATGAAAATTTTACATGTGAATTTATGTTCATTCAATAGTACAGTAAGCAAAACCTGCTGGGGTCTCTATTTAGAATATATATATATGTTTGTAGGTATGTATTAGTTTCTTTCACTCATGCACCTTTGTTTTGCATGTATAGCGCGGAAGCGTTGCGATTCCATTTATAAGGCTTTCCCTAGAGAGGGTAAGCATGCTTTTTAACATTGTTTTATACGTGCATATTTATATATTCCAATTTTAAATATTTTTAATCTGTGTGGAAATGATTGAGATTTTTTGTTGCTTCACGTTGCAGTTTATTGGATTTAGTAAGATATATATATTTATATTTTTGCATATTTTATCAGGGATTAAATAATACGAATACTTGTATCTTAACGAGTGAAAATGTAAATCTGAGTTGCATATATATCATTAACGAACATTAGTTGAAAGAAATTAATCTTAGGTAGTTTTATTGGAAAGTGTTGAATCTTTGTATTCTTCACTTCAACCCTAGTAAGCCATGCTAATAAAACTCCATTTGCATTAAATTAGAAATTAGACAGAATTATCTAGCTGCTCGAAAAGAAGTATTAGGGCACTTTTGAAAGCAATGAGGAATTGGCAGTCTTGAAAATCACCAGAGTTAAGATAGTAAATTCTTTTTTGCAGTGTGCAGTTCAATATACAGTCTTGCTTGTTAAAATATTGCTAGCCATGACTAGCTATATTCGTTTTTGTACACATGCATGCAATTCAGTGCACTAGCCTTTGTTTGAAAAGAAGCTACAGAACAGTTTTCTAGAACAACTCTACATTGAATTATAGAAAAAGTATATAAATATGTATTATCACTTCATTTTTTCCAAGCATCTCTCTCTGTTGTCTAGGTATTCTTGTGCGCTATGAACTTTAATCTAAATAAAATTTATAAAATTTGAAGTTGATAAGTTGTTGGAAATTTGCTAAATATCCCATATATATATGTACATGTATTAAACTATTAAAGCCCGACTGCGAATTGAACTGTGAGCTGACAAGAAACAATCTGTTTTTTCAAGCTAATAGCCTGAGTTCACCATTTTCTTTTTACCTAAGCCCAGCTAGCTTTTTTAAGCTAATCTGAGCTATCTTTGTTTCAAAATGTACTTGGCTTGCTAATACCTAAATATATATGTATTGAATCTAATCCAAAAAATTTGTAGGCATCTTCTCAAAGAGACAGAACAATGAAGATTGCTTGTTTGTGCGGAGCAGCTAGCTTATTTCAAGTACTTCAAAATGGCTATGATTATTCCTTTGATGGCAAGTTCATACATGCTAATACGAATATACGAGCACATCCCATGCAGCGATCTAAATAAAAAATGCGCATAAATGCTAATTTGTAGAGATGAACATATACAAATGTATGTAGGTACAGCTAATGTATGAACGTTTATGTTGCTATACATATATATATATTGCTCAACATGCACAGACATGAATGATTATAATCGTATTCAAACGCAAACATACATTCAGACAAAAATGTACGTATGCACGTTATACGTTTCAAAAAATAGTTCAAGCCATACTATCAGAAGTGCATAAATATATATGAGAAAATTGCATGTATATTTAAAACTGTATTTTTTGAAAAAATTTTTATTATCGCAGTTGTACCATATCTTCAGCCTCTCCTAGCTCAAGCGCTTTCCTTAATCGCCCCCGAATATGGTCAAATTGAGTCTAGTCGCCAAATTCCAGCTCTTTATATTCTTCAAAGCCTCATTTCATTGTGTTGGATCCGAATTCCTGCGCACAGTGGCAAAATTTTATGCGTTTTGATAAATACTGCCATGAGTGGGAATCGAATCCAGGATATGCAGAATTCTAGTCTAGCGGTCGATGATGAAATTTGTAATATTTGCACCCAAATAGGGGCATTAGTGTTGATATTCGGGGGCAAGCAGGCAAGTCTAAATTTGAATGAAATCAGGGAAAAAATTTCCGCAACGAAGGATGTTTGTGTGAAAATTGAAAGTCTAGTAAAAATCATCATCTAAGTATTTCTTATCTTATTTTTATTTATTCATTATTTCATCATTTTCAAAACTTTCGATATTTATTACTTACAAGGGTAAACTCCGGATGTAGCATTATTCGCATTAAGCAAATTTTCACTTATAATAGCTGGAAAAGTCATTATTTTCATTTTAAGCATCAGATTTCTGGATATAAGGAATTTATTCCATGGTCTGGACAAATTCATGTATCCGAAGTTTTTTTTGTCAATTCTCGCCAAGTTAACAATAGCATATAGGCTAGAGCACTGATTTCTGCGCAACCATCTTCCCTCAAATATAATGCCAGGAGTTATGTTGAGTTGCTATGAATTATTTAAGTTGAAAAATTGGTTTATAAAATATATAAGCTTCATTCAACTATAAACCCTACTTAAATTTTAAATTTAGTTCACATGCAGACACCAAATTAATCTAAAAGGAAAAATGAAGTAAAATATATCCGTTTCGTTTGCAAACATAATTTAATGCTTAAATTTCAACTATAGCTCATGAAACTATGAGGAAGTCCTTGATGATATTAGTGTAATAAATGCGTGGATCGGAAATAATTAAATTTGGCAATTCAGGACACTAAGATATGAACAAGGAGTATTAAATTAATATCGATAAAATGATATCAAGTAGAAGTAAGACAAACGACAAAGATGGAAGATAAGTATCACACATGTGTTACAGGTGTTTCTACTATTGCGAGGAAACGCAACGTATGAACAAAATATAAGAATACATTCGACTATATCTAATCGAATGTAGCCAACTATAACTCCATGCATAATTGCATGAACAAATTATACAAAACATGCAGATTTAAGCGAAAAGTACAACAAAGTCCTAACGGAAAACAAATTGCTGGAATCGATGAACGTAATTTTAAAAGCAAAATGAAAATTTTTTGTACAGTCTTTGTAAGTATGGCCTCAAGGCATATGTGGAAAGATCTACAATAAATTTTTTAGTAGCATAAAATATGGCTTTTACAACAATATTGGAAACATAGTTTGTATTTGAGGTAAGCATAAAATACCGAGAACAAGAAGGTTTAAGGAACTTCAGAGGTGTAATCCTGACAAGGATGATGATGGAGATGAAAGCTCTACAAGGAAAGATTGTATTGCTTTAGGAAGGATGTGCACTCAGCGTTGAAACGGAATAAAAGTGTTTAACAAATCAAATGCCTATGAGCCTACAAAGTTATAGTGTATTAGGGTTCATGATCCACAATAGTTTTTGAATGCCAATAAAAATTGCAAAGCTGGCTATCGGCTCACTTAAAAGTTGATGGGTCACTGATATGCCAGAATATATGTTAGTAATATACCTGATTTAACATATTAGACGTTAGATGCATGGGTCAAATTTAGTGATATATTTCTTAATGCTCAGATTCAAGAAGATTTTGATGAAAACACCTTCAAAAGTTCTATAGCATCCAGATTCAATGTGGAAAAACTGTTCTGTCATGCATTGGCAGAGTCCAAATTGTAAATCCATAACCAATACATCACTGATGATGAGACAATCCAAATGCTAGACATTCAAGGTATCAGAGCTAACACCAGGATCTTGTTAGAGTATACTATTCTAGTACCACTTATCTTGCCATTTTTATGCTTGTCCCAAATTCTAGGCATGTTCAAAAAATTGCTATAAAGTCATAATGTAACGAATTTTTTATGCAACTGTACATTCACATAATTATTTTATTTAAAACACTTTATCCAGAAGTTAAGGTTTCCCTTGTGCAGCTTGCATGAAGTCTTTTGCAATGCTTGCTTCAAATTACTTTTCTTAATTGTCAGTTTATGCATTGTTTTGCTGGTCTTCCTGACACTGTACTGAGTTGTGATTGTTGAAGTTTCATTTCTTGTTTTGTAAATATATTTGCTATTGAAGTTCTTTATATTTTCTTGCATTGATTTATCAATATCTTATTGTTCAACACAAGATACTTCCTCAGCATTGTGCATCTTCATGTCAATTTTCTCAGTTTTCTTCACAGACACATAGGCTGGTGTGTAATAGTCCCAGCATCAAGCAAGTAATTGAGCACAGCATATATTTGATGAAATGACAGTATCTGTCATGGGTACTGATCCTATTACACTGTTTCCCTCATTTACAAAGGAAGTTATAGTAAATTCATCCAAACCTACTGCTTTACCTGTGCTCAGTGTATTTATTTAAAAGTTTAATTTATTTAAGTGAGATAACAGTGCTGTTCCTCCAAATGATGTTCAATTTAGGTGTAATAACCTCACAATTATGGTAGATGTAACTGCCACTACAATTTTTCAAATGTTTGATAGAAGTGGCTGTAACCACGTGGTTCAATATATCTTTATCATGAGTATCCCCGATATGAGAGCTGACTGGAGCTAAAATCTGGGAGCACCAAATTGCTCTATTGGTTGCTATTCATAGAATGCAATGGCCATCTTGCAGCACATTGTTCTTGAAAAGGGTAACATTAAAAAGGATCATTCCAATCAACTGGACAGTTAGATAGAACTTGTGCCATAAGGTAAGTTAGATTAAGAAAGAAAGTGGAAGACAGAACTAAAGTTGAAAGATAGGAAGGTTCAAAAAGCTCCAAGGAAATAGATAAATGAGCTGTTAAAAAATTTTCTTAGTATATCGGGACCCTCTTAAGTTCAACATTTAAAAAATCGACATGTCAATAGTCGACGTTGAGGTGATGGATTACGATAATTTTTCCTTGTTCATTCTACAGTTTAGAATGTCAAAGGGCCAATCGCGATACTTTTTCACCTTTGTCCATTTTAAAACAGAATGTGAACGCAGATTAACTTTTGATCTTTTTTCTGAAACGATAAATTTCGTGTCTTTTTTTCAAATGAATCCTTTTTGCTGTGTGAATTTTTCTAAACGGAGTTTTTTTGCTTTTTTTATAAAATCAAAATTCCCGATAATCCAAGGCCAAAAAAATCATGTTTTAGTTTCGGTGATAATACAATACAAAAAGTTTTTAGACTAAACGTTTAGTGAGACCTGGATATAAAGCATTACTATCAGTGAGATGATAGGAGATGATAGAATGCAATTGATCCATCGTTAAAGTGAAGTAAGTTGATACTCTGAACCATCTATTCAATATTAGTTTACTTTAAACAACGCGGTTAGCGATATCATGCCAATATATTAATAGTTTAATGCTTTTCTAGCGTAATTTAACGAATTTCCGCAAGTTGAAAATATGCTAACATCATATTTTCAAAATTCAGTACAAGTAATTGTTTCTTAATGATTTTTCTTTAAGTGTTCCATTTTGTTTTAATTGAAATTGGACGTTCAACAATTTTTCTTTTAATGCAGATAAATCATAAATTTTCCTGATCTTAGCTACGATTTCTGTGTTAAGCCCGCAGGAAGTTATGTTGTCGCTTGCAAATCGTGGTGACCATTCAATTGGATTTATACATAAAATCTACGTTGAGCGCTCTATACAACGATCGACGTACCGTACAACTTTAAATGCCACTCACAAAGCTATTGTTGTTGAACCTGATAAGGTTAAAAGCTTGATGGTTGAAACAGACGAGAAAAGAAGTAAGTTTTTTGCTCAAGAAATTTTGTATGAAAATTTATCGAAACTTTTCAAACAATCATGAACTCTAACATTTATAATAAATAAATGCATTATAAACTAAGAAGTCACATAGATAACTTTTTACCATAAAAGCCGTCCATATTACAGTAAGAGTAGTACTATTGAAAAATGTAATTCTTTTGCCTTTAGTGCCTTTTTTGTCGAATTAAGATTCTTCTCGACTTATACTTCCACCACTTGATGTGCCATCTTATTCAGATAGTGTAAAATGGAATAATTCATATATCTTCTTATAATGGTCACTGACTGAAGTACATATACTTTCTATGTTATAGAGCATGATTCTAAATTTGGATTATTTTCCATATAAAAGAGCAAGATACTAAATGTAGAACTGTTGTTTGAGGAAATTTTTTCAGGAATTACTGGAATCAGCTAGTTTAGATGAATTTTTAATCAGTGTAAAAACGCAAAAAATTAACCTTTCGAAAATTTTACATACAACAGAAATGTTCTTATGAAAGTGAAAGTTGAAATTTGTCGATTCGGTAAGTTGCACAAATTTGCTTGTCCGTTTATCGTTTGTTATATTTATGACACTGATGCTGATTTTGAATATTCGAGGTCTCTCTTGGCCAATTAGCATCTACATGATTAACCCTTGATAGTGCCATTATGCAGAATATTTTGTTTCCTTTCTGTATATTTTACGACCAAATGCATTGAAATATAATAAATTTGTATAACCTAAGCATATCGAAGAATTATTATACTTGAAATCCCCATGCATTTAAAAGCGAAAAATTTTATAGAACTTTTATTATTAGTGTTTTGTTAACATTTCAAAGTGCACATTTTAAAGTTCAAAAGTAGTAAAAAATGTGTTTAAATCTCTCTATTTTGAGGTTTTTAATGACTCTTCAAGCTGCACATGGTCTACTCACTTGAAACAATTTGTATAGCTCAAAACATTTTTGTAAACTTTTCAAATTGCAGGATATATATTCTAGTTAAAATTTTTAAGAATATATTCCTTCCTTGGTGGCCGACAGAATTTACTGGAATTAGTCGATATAATCTCTGTTTTGTAAAGTAAGCTATAGAAAAATTTTCGTGTATCCGTATTGCCTTTTCTATCTTTGAACAAAATTATCCAGCTAGATGTAATCCTGAATCTAAATGCTTCTCTTCAAATACAATTTTTTACTTTTAGCGCTTGTTTTAATTTTTGAGTTTGTTTATTTGTAGCCGAAAAGAAGGTATTTTACTAAAAAAGGTACTAACTCAATCTTTGTAATATAGACATGTTGTAAAGTTCTGATATAGCAAATTCGCTTTTAACTTTAGATTTTCGGATTTAACAAATCAATTCGGGGTCCCAACAAATTTGTTACATACAAATTTTACTGTTTGCACATCGAATTTCAAGTCCAAATTTTTGTCGCTAAGAGTTATGTCAATGGAGTTCAATGTTTCGTGTATGTTATATTTGAAGAAGGGTGTAGTATTAATCCTTTAAATTTATATATATTTACTCATAGAATAATTTTTGGGATTGGTCGCTACAGTAAAGGAATTTGGAAAGATTTTGTAAATCACTCAAAGGTTAAACGAAATCCCAACAAATTTGTCCAATCCGAAGTTTTATGTACGCATACATAAAAGTTATGGTAGGTTAAGGAACTGATTAAAAAGTGTAATTCTGGCAATCAGTACTTTTGATTGGTTGGCTTATTACCTGGAGAGTGACAGAATGACAACGAATAAGTATGAAATTTAAAAAACTATAGTGAAACCTCTTATACAGGACTCCTTGTATCTCTGGACTCCTAAGTAGGTTATAGAGCGGAGAAGATAACTTTTTATTGTTTTTGTTACTGGTATACTTGGATACCTCTTTAAGTTGGGCATTTGAGCATTTGACGATGAGGTATCCAACCTAGGAAGTTTCAATGTATGAATTAGTAAAATACATTAGTATAGCTGAAATATTTTTTTAAATCTTTATCTTAAAAGAGTTTTATTAACATGAAATATATTTTGCTCACAGTGAGGTTCGAACTCACGCATCTTTCGATATTGGGTCTTGAATCCAACGCATTAGACCACTCTGCCATATGAGCGCGCATCGTCCAAAAAAATTTCATATAATGCCTTACCTTATTACAACAAGTTTCTGCATACGTTTCTAAAATATCAAATCTTACTTGGTTATGAAAAACTTATTTGCGTAGAGTTTTTCACTATCGGCTAGTGCCATGTGATTTCATACTCTAAAAATCTATAATTTTTAAAACTATGAATTTGCATATAAACGTGTAAAAATTTCTGAAGAAATAATTTCATAAGGCGATGTCAGGTTTGTTATCTATATATAAAAATATGTAGAAATGCATACGCATCTAATTAGAAATTCTAGACAAAAATTAGGGTGCAAATGCTAGTCCAAGAAATAATATCTTCAGTATTAGAAAAAAATATTTGGGCTATGAAAATTCAATTAAAAATTAATTTTCTTTAAAATTTAGTGCATTTTTCTTGTAGGTGTACGTATATGCAATGGACTTCGAGCCTCGAATGTCGATTTTATTGCATCGAAAATTGCAAAATTGGGGAAAGAGAAGAGATGGAAAGATGTACTATACGAAGTTGAACAAGCAAATCTATCTGGTAAATTGATGTTCCTAAAAAATTCAAAGAAATTTACTTCTTATTCTATAAATAGATAGTCTATAAAATGATATATTCTATTATAGCAAACTTGCTTTTAACCAATTATAAGTTCTAAAGAATGATAAAAAATCACATGAGGAAAAATTTAGCATTAGAATTTTGGATAAAAAGAATTAATTTGGTGATCCTGATAGATCCAGAGTTTAGTCAGTATATGAGCACTATGCCATAAATTGATGGTCCACTATAAATCATATATATTCTATTATTATGTTTATAAATAGTAAATTAAGGATAATTCGAATATTATGCTACGAATTATGTTCAAGGGAACAATACAAATATACATTTATATAGTTGATATTCCATGAATTGACCATTCACTAAATGATATTCTATTATATTAAAGCTTTACAATCCACCAATCTCCCTTTGCTGATGTAAATTGAACACCTATAATTTGATTTATTCTATGAACTGATTGCTTTTGATATAAAAAACTAATGCTATCAGATTATGGAATATCAACTGTATGTTTGATTCATTAAAACCTCCTAAGTTGGACATTTCTTTATCATATACTTACCAATTTGATGAGGCGTCCAAATATAGAAGGGACGAAAAAATTGCAAGAAAAACTGCCATCCTATCAGCTATTGAGCTTATTAAGGTGTCCGACTAGAGAGGTTCCGCTGTATGTCAGATTATGGAATATTAACTGTATACTAAAAAAATGATGGCAAGAATGCTGAAAAAAGAGCATGTTAAACTTCAGATGTAGCGAATTCACTTTTAAGTAATTTTTACTTATAGCACGTGAATGAAAAGTTACACAGTGCTAAGTTCTGCCCCAATGGTCCCGGAAAAGTCTCTATATCCCAAGATTACTGTTGAGACCTTTAGTCTTAAAGTCAAACTGAACATATGAACAGGTAATTTGAGCTATGCAGTTCTGAGCGAAGCTATTGGAGCAATGGGGCGAAGTGGACGGCCAAAAGAAGCCATCAGCCTATTGAAAGACTTGCAGAAAATGGGCAAACCAATTAAAATTTTTGCTCATAACAGCGTTATTCAGGTTAAAATATGTATAACCGAATATATGTGCAATTACATACATATGTGCATGCATATATGTATTGGTGTACATGTAATAGCCAGTACAGTAAACTTTGGATAAGACAAATTTTCACTCATAATGAATAGACGAAAATAATATACTGTGCCGAGTTCTGCTTCAGATTTTCGGATGTAACGAATGAGTTTGATGGTTCCGACAGATTCGTTATATCCAACGTAAGTTACTGTATACATCAATATATGTATGTATTTATGTATGCACGCATCATTTGTTACTTCTAAGATTTTCAACATGAGGAATTCACGTATACAAACTTTTAGTATATATACGAAGAGATTGGCGGTATACCAGTATGCCATCTGTACACCGTTCTTGCATAAATCCTCAGTTGAAAATTTGTATATTGTACGTGCTGATCACTATGGTACTATTCGTTTTGGATATTAAAAACAAATTTTCTTTATAAAATTGAGGAAAAATTGACTCAATTTTAGATAGCAGATTTTCTTGAATTGTAACAGCAAAGGTTTAAATACAGTCGGATCCTACTCTGTAACTTGCATTATTTACGAACATGGCCCAAATTTCAATTTCAATTATTTTCAACTGTCATAATAGGAACAAAATGATTTCATTCCTTTTTTTGCAATCCTTGCTAGTTGTATGGGTTGGTTACTGAAAATTGTTGGTTGCAAATTCATCAAGGAACTTAAAGATTTCTATATATTTTATGTGTTCATACCGATGCGCTGCCAATATCATTACATATCGTTTTACATTATAATATGTGAGCTAGGTTGGGGGGGGGGTCAACCAAGGCACATACATTTGTTTAATACATGCCATAGTGACCCATTAAATTTAAGAACGAATCAGTTTCAAATATAAAATTGATTATTGACATTGATTCTGTAAGCATATTTTTGAAAATTCAAAATTGAAACGTACCTTTATCTTTTTCTGTAGCTGCACTATCTTTTATTCTCGCCATAGTAAGATAAGTACTAATAGCCTGTCTGTATTGCTTGAAACCGAATAAGTACACTTCTGGATTTTTCAAAATAATTCTAAACTGAAAGAAAAGTTCTTTTAAATCTATAGCCCAATTTTTTAAGAGCTAGCTGTCAAGATAAAACTTACTCTTTATCAATACATAGAAAGGTAGTATATATTTACTAAGTATTATTTCATAGGCATATTCTGTATGTGGAATGCATAAAGAAGCATTACGCTACTTGAAGAAAATCCAAAAAGAAGGCATCGTTCCAACGATGATTACTTACAATATCGTTCTCTCAAGTTTTTCAAAAAGCGGATCAGTGAAATTCGCGCTAAAACTTTGTGATGACATACGAAAATCAGGGCTCCAGCCAGATAAATTTAGCTATAGTGCACTTATGAATGCATGTGCAAATAGGGGAGATGTGCTGCATGCAAAACTGTTATTTAAAGAAATGGAGCAATCAGGTACTTGTGCTGATAGCTACATGCGTACATACTTACCGATTCATGCACATATTTTTTTTAGATGTGGAGAAATCAAGAATCAATAATATATATTTACATGAGCGCGTACAGATGCATGAATTGATATATGTATGCAGCCACTATACATTTGCATATACTGACATTGTATACATTCCATTGTACATTGTATATATTCCATTGTACATTGTATACATTCCATTGTACATTGTATACATTCCTTTGTACATTGTATTCATTCCTTTGTAGATTGTATACATTCCTTTGTAGATTGTATACATTCCTTTGTACATTGTACAGCTAAGAATTGTATGTGCATTCATATATTCGGATATATATATATATATATTCAGACTTACTGATAAACACATTATACATAAACATACATACGTGCCAATTTAAGCTTCAATTTAATGACTAACCCAGAACAAACTCAGTTTTGGAGCAAATCATAAATCAATTTCGTGTGGTTTCGACTTGAACAAAAATAAGACATACATAATGACACAGAAAATTATTCTCATCCATTTCTCATTTTTGCAGTCAATTTGAAATTTTGGTATAGCTTTTCATTCATTTTTATTTTAGGCGTTTCTCCTTGTGTGAGAATATATAATGCAGCAATAAATGCTTGTGCAGAAACAGGTAATTTTTTGTTTTTTTTGTATAATTGCCTTTTTTTAAAGTTTTTATCTAGTTATAGTTGGATATCTAGTCTAGTATACAATCTATGACTTACTGTCTCAAGTTACTGCCTGACTGGAAATGCACATGAATATGATATATCTTAAGGTTTGACAGGAATTCTAAAACCGAAAAGATTGCATTTTTGAAGAAGCAGTTGGCATAACTTTTGATGCTATCAAATATTTTTATATCCAATTTCATGCATAAACTTTCTTGTTGAGTTTTAATTGCATTAAATTTAGAATCGAAGGCTCTTCCAAAGGATGAGTTGGTATTGCACAGATATTTGAAAACCCACAGATGTATCTGTTTTCCCTTTAAAGTGTAAAAAACTCTTTAAAAACAGACATTACATTATATTGCAACAAATTTGTCGAAACCGCCGAATACATTCGTCATATTCTAGAGTTTGACGCTGAACCTGAATATTATATTTCATAGGTAAATTTTTTAATAGTTTTAGTATTTGACCCTAAGTGTAAAAGGAATTCGGGACCTAAGTCTCACTTCCTAGGAAGGTAAGTAATTGATGTACTCAGGACTGTATAGCACGCAAGAAATCAGAGAAAACGGTAGAAGACCAAATATGAAGAGAGGCAGTATTTTTAAAGCTTGATAAGAAACATGAAACTTGTAAAGGCGAGTCATTATTTTCTGGCGAGCCATCACTCCGTCTGAATTTGTCCCAGATTAGATCTAGACAGTTCTTCTACACAATTCACTTGTAAATCATTGTACAGTTCGATTATTGAAAGTACTGAAAGAGAAAATATTTTAGCAAACAGTAAATTTGATTTATCCGTTGCATATTTATCATCAAGACTTGCAATCTACTCGCATATCTTCAAGTATTTTCATCACCTGCCTAGTTTGCATCAGTACCCAGTCTGGTAGGATTTTCGACTACAGAGACTGGGCAACAGGAAAATACCTAGAAGTCTTGTAGATTTTAGGCACATGTTAACTTCAATTTGGACATCAATCTAGAATGTTCTTAAACAGAATTTAAAAATTGTTGATAGCATACAGGATCATATACTATACTAATCTACATCGATATGAACTAATATACAACTAGACAGCTAGCGATACCTTCTCATCTTCAAAATTACTGCAGCTTGAGAAATGAATTAAATTTTTAATGCATTTCTAAAGTCGTATAAAAAGATTATTGTGCTAAAAATTTGATATCTATTTTTTTAGGTGATTGGAAATGGGCAAAAGAATTATTTACCGAGCTTTTGGATAAGAAGTTAGAGCCGACAGTTATTGTTTGGACGTGTTTTCTGGACGCACTCGGACGTGGAGATCAACTCGAGTTTGCTCTTGAAATGTTTAACGATATGAAAATCAGCGGTATCTTTCCGAATGCATCAACGTATAATTGTTTAATTAGCGCGGCTTCAAATAAAGGGCAAATTGAAATAGCGGAAGGTTTATTGAAAGAAATGGAAGAGAATGGGTTAGCTCCCGATGTTTATAGTTTTAGCGCGTTGATCAATGGTTTCGCAGTGACAAAAGAATTAGATAGAGCCGAAGCTGTATTTAAGGTAATACTTACTATGTATACTGATACGTATATGTATATATTTAAATACAGACTGAAATACTTGCATATGCAGATACATGCCAATGTATACATTATCGATGCATACAAAATATAAATTGATACATTTATATGTGTCTAATTTCTCTACTGATGCATATATATATTAATATATACGTATTCATAAAGAAGAGTGCTGCATACATACTATTTACGAATTCTAATAATCTACTCAAATTTTTTAGTTTCAAAAGAAGCAAATGGTTACTACTTTATATATATATATATATATATATCGCATTTATAGTACATACAAACACGTACTGATACATACATACAAAAATTCCGATGCACGTATATGAACAAAATAAACTTTATTCTTTTGAATTACTTTACAAATAGCAAGCGCCACTCGCACACATTTATGTTATTTTAAAAAGTTATTTTCGTTTTGTAAATATCTTCAGGTTATGTGCGAACGCAATATACGCCCAAACACAATTACATACAGTGCACTGTTGAAAGCGTGTACATCCGTAAGTAATCTTCCAAGAGCACTCAGATGGTTGAATGTCATGCAAAAAGCGAATTTGAAGACTGATCTACAGACATGGAGTACGGTTATTTATGCGGCTCACGAAATCGACCAAATCGATTTGGTCGATTGTTTGTATTCGGAAGCATTAAATTGCGGTGCAATCAATCCTTACAGGGCAAAAGGCCACATTGAAAATTGTTCTGTGATTGTTGATTTGCATATGTTTAATGTTGGGATGGCTTTGGCAGCAATAAGATATGAACTTCAACGTGCGCTTAATTCAAATGAAAAGTGCAATTTTTTGGGTATTATAACAGGTATTCTGTTTATTTTTAGCATGTGTGCATTAATATTTATGAACATTTCCATGTATACATGTATTATTTTTTCATTATTAATGTGCATGCATGCATGTTTTGCCGTATAAAAATATATAAGCAAAATATGTATCTGTCCATATAAAAGTATGAGAGTTTTTTATGCTTACATATTTATAGCACTGTGTCTGTACGTGTCATACGTTTGTATACATTTATACATCAAAGTGTATGGAAGTATGTATATGTGCACTTGTATACATGCTATTCATATAAGTCTGTATTCTTTTATCAATATGCATCTATTTCTGTGTATACATTGTGTATACGTTGTATGCACAATGTATTTATATCTGTATATAAGCGCATTTGTGTATGTATGTTTATTGGTATACAGCATATATATGTATACATAATGTATACGTATAGAATTATACGTATCTGTGGGTACATTTACTTGTACATGCATACTGATTTGCATACTTTATCTAAGTTTATGCGCGTATATGCTTTATTGTTTGTATATCTATTTATTTGTATACACTGATTTACACTTAAAAGTTTAAGTTTTACGTTATTCCATTTCAGGAAAAGGTATTCGAAATGGAAATCCAGTTGTCAAAAATGCTGTCACTAACATGTTAAAAGCGAGGAATATTGACTTCCAGTTAGTTGAAGGCAACGAAGGCAGAATAATTGTTAATATAGCTAATTAGATTACTTGTGATTTTTTACTTAATTTCATTTTTTTCAAATTTTTTGAAATTATTCTTATTACGCCATTTAAAGATTCCTTTGGTCTATCAGAAACATTCGTAATTTCAAATGTTAGCATTTACATTTTGACCAAATTGAATTATTGAACAGTACTTAACTTATTGAAACTGATAATGTACTGTTATTTACCCACCGCAATTTAATCTATTAAATGAACAAGTGCTATGTATGAGCATAGGGATTAGAAGCATATTCAAATGAATAAAAATTCAGCAAATATTTGATTAATTTTTTTGTTTGGAACATGAAATTCTATTGACTCATCTGCGGTCTTGTTTTTTACCGCAAAAAAGTGATATACTTTTTGTATGTCTTGTTCGGCAATTCATTTATGTAAACTTCAAAATTTACCTATAAGATGAAAGTGGATCTTTGCTTCGATAAATAATTATTCTTAGAACAGTTATATTTCAATTCATTCATGGTATAAGGTTTATTTACTTGCTGCATATTTGTTTGCACAAGCTGTTTCTCTATTACCTAAGAATTCCTAAAATTATACATTAAAAATAAGCATATATAACTTTTCAACATGGATGAATCAAATTAAGCTTTGAAAACAATTAGAATCCTATGTCAGCATAGCCCTAATAAATTTGTTTTGAATGAATTTTCACTAATATCGAATAAACGAAAATGTCGCATTGTGCCAGATTTGTAAAGAACTTTTTCGCATAAAACATATTTCGGATGCAGCAAAATAATTCGGTGGTCTCGACAGATTCAATGCATGCAATGTTTTTATTTATTGCACTGAAGTTCACTGTTATTAGTACTTTGAAGTTCCCAATATTGCATATTGTGAAAGTTTGTGATTAAATTTTTGTAGAAATTTGCTTTTAAATCAATTTCAATCCGAGCTGTCTGCATTACAGGATTTAACATATTCTGGCAATGTATTGTCAGATTAAATAAAGGTTAAAATTGTTCTTGTTTATGCTTGACTATCTACTGCATCTTAAAGTAACTTAGCTTGCTATAGGATTCCTATACTTCTCCCGATGCTTTTCTAGATTTTGATTATAATGTATACAGACCTACTTAGAATAAACTTTATCATGACTTGATTAAAGCAATATCTTGATACCTTTCCTCCAAAATACTCTAATGATCAGAGATGAATGTAAAATGATGAATTTTCTTGTTAATTAAACAATCAGCCCTAAATATTTTCAAAGCTAACTTGCATGTCAATCTTCTTGACTTACTGGTTGTATATAGCAATAACCAGAGCTCTGTTGTTATGTTTGGAAAAAGCAGTACAAGAAGCAAAATGATTCAAGAATATAATTAAATTTTTATCCTACAAAGGATATGTGAGCTGTCTCCAAGTGTAACCTTGTATCTATTCTGTATTACACTGAGTTCAATCTACTAGAATCCTATCAAAAATTCATTCTTACTTAAACATATATTATGTACCATGAAGGTGTTGTGGCAATTAAGAAATGCTTTACCAAAAAAATGACACTTTTTTTGTTTTTAGTATCCCATGCATTTAAATATGCAAACATTGCGCTGAATAATGTTGTGTCACATTGTATAACACAGCCTGCTTCTAAATTTTAGTAATGATACATCATCATAAGTGAAAAACCCACAACACTTATGTAGCCTCTTGTTACAATACCTGCAGTATAACCGTGTTAAATGATTATTTTTTTATTATTGTTTGTAGTGGGCTATGACCAACTATATACTATTGTTGAGATACCTAAATTAACAGGAAGTGAGAATTCCAATCACATAGGTTAAGCCTCACAAGTTCCAGTCCCTGAGTTTGCAAATGCACTGTAATAAGTATATCTCATGTTTTGTCCTGTTGTTCTCATTGCTATAATTTCTTATTGTACATTGATTTGCCAGTTTTAGGATGAGATTTTAATGTCTCTATTCAACATGACTGAGTTTAAAAAAAAACGGATACGATGTGATGAAAATCAGACTAGAAAATGGCAAGGCTCATTCCACACAAATAATTATGGGTGGAAATAGTACCTGAAAAATGACAACAGGCTGGTCATAATTGCAAGTTTAACTTAATTGTAACAGTGACTTGTTGAAACTCAGACGAACAAGCCAAATACTTGACATACAGTGTATTTTGGATGTGATAATTTTGTCCAAACCATGGAATAAACAATGATAATTTATAATTAAAAATCTGACGCTTACTTTGGGCACAGTATGAGTCAATATTCATTGTTACAGGTAAAAAGTTGTTACTCCAAAGTTACATTCAAGCTGTAATAGTTTGATAATATATTTTTTATTCCTTAAATTTTCATTTAAAGGCTTTGCACGGATTCATCAGAGAAAAGAAGAATTCAATTTCGAATTCTTTTGTACTTCAGAAAATGAATCCTAGATTAGAATTTATCCAGAATATATAAATGTGTTGGAGGAAATTTATACAAGCTTCAATGCAAAATGAGGACTGAATGACTATCTGTTGCAGATGATGATTCTAGTTCCTCACAGTCATCTAATATTTTGAAGCTGAATTGTACGGAAGAAGTACTCAACCAAAAGAGAATAATTTGGAGAGTTTGAATAAGTAGAATGATGTTGTGATATTTGCTTCGGTCTGCAATAATTAATGTACTGTTGCCTTGAGTCTTTGCTGTGCTGGTACATTTTTCTTAGTTTCCATAGCACTATTTACTGTAAAAGTCCTGCAAGACTCTATTCTCAATGACACTTGAAGTGCACGACTATAATTTTTCTTTGCCAATTTTTGCAGACTATATCACAATAATACAACTTTGTATTTTGATTGGGTCTATTTGTTTGTTGCAATATTGCCTAAGCTATCCATTGCCATCGATACTTTCCCTATATAATGTCATCATTGACAAACAGAAGGAATCCAAGAATCCGATCCATCCATACTTCAATAATTAATTTTGAATTTGATTTTGAACTTACAATTCCTAGATTTGGATTCCTTTTTATTTTACTGACAAATCCTGGTTTTACGAATGAATACATGATTCTGATTCATCCATAACTTTTAAATCTGCGCAAATTCCTGCTTTTATCATACATGACAAGTCCATGGTTTTAAGGATCATGCAGAAGTTCTATTTCATTTTTTAAATCCAAAAATTGTTGGATTCAAAATCCTCAATACGAGTTCTTGAAGAAAAAGGGTGAGAAATCGCAGTAGTAATACTCAAATAGAAATGCATATTGAAAAAAGTGATTAATTTTTTTATCTACCGATCCCTACAAGTAAAAAAAGCTAAAATAATTGGCCATATAAAAACTTCCAACACTCTTTTTATTCGTTATAAACGTTAGAGTTCGTTAAATACACTGTATATGAAAAAATTTGGTTTGCAGCAAAATGATATAAAATAATTATTAATATACAATGCTTATAGACGGAATTGTTCGAACTGGTCTTCCCAAGATATCGGATTACCCCTCTTATCGCTTGCATTGTTTGAAACAGTGCCAATTAATCCTGTCCCTAAATACAAAAAGTCACAGTAAAAGACACTTGAAAAATAATGTATGTAGGGATATGCGTGCATCTATGTATGCGAGGAAATATTTGAAAGCTGAACTGCTAACAAGAAGATATCTTATCATTCCAATCACTTTTATACCTCGCAAATTTGGATACCTCCTTAAGTTGGACATCATAGCGCTTGACAATGAAGTTATTGACATTTAGAGCTTCCATTTATTCATGGATGTAATTATACATAAATGCATGTACCCTGCAATTTACCTGTATTTTGTGTATAACTATCTTGACTTCCGAATTGATTCGCTTGGGCCCCTAATTGAGGACTTTTCCTATCCGGGCTTACTGTTCCAATCAACCTAGTTTACAGAAAAAACAAGTATTTAAATAAATCAAAAAAATGCATTTAGATATATAATGAAATAATACTCGGAAAAATGTATACTCTGTATAGAATATACGTATACATACAAAATTCACATGAAAATAATTTACATATATATTACATACCCAGGTGGAGCAGGAACTGACCCATTTTTTATTGGAGCAAACATGCTCAACAAATCGTTCGAACTCGAATTATCAACACTTGCGATATGTAGGGATTCAGTATGCATACTTGATATTCCTAGCAAATCACCTTCTAAAAGACAAAGAAACATTAAAATTTCAATTTTTTTACCTTTAAGGCCACCACAAAAAGATCGACATTCAAAAACCCATTTATAATCTTACAATCCAATTGCATCTACGTATTTCTTAATTTGCTATGTTCCGTAGCATATCTATCTAGGGAGGGATTCCGAATATGGACCTTCACAGGTTCAGTTCAGAGCTATATCAATAGACACGATTCCGGAGCTTTTCTATCTTGACCCCAGAATTTTTTCCCAAACGAAAGTCAAACTAAATTTTGAATTTATTTGAAAAGAATAGCTTTTCGTTTACATGCCCATAACTGTGACCTTTCATTTGATGCATAATTCTAGGAACAGTAATGATGTACATGATTCACGCATGTGAAACTCTTACATAGGACACCTTGCTACTATGGACATCTATCTATATATAAAATATTTCTAACGAGTACGGTATACACGTAATACAGATGAATGTATATTTCTTCCTGTGTATACGTTCTAGCGTATATGCTCATGCAACTCATACATACAAATTATGTATACATCTTAGCTGTTTGGACATGTAAATTTCAACATCCTTTTCTTAGCGAAGACTTTTGGATATAATAAATTTGTCAGGACATCCGAATGGATTCGATATATCCGAAAATATGGCACTGAATTTGAATATAATATCATTTTTGTTTATTCGTAATAAGCGATTATTCGTTAAAAAGTGGATTTGTAATATCCGAGGTTACATAGTAAAAATGTGCTAAGTGCACATACAGACATGTACCCATGCATGCACACAGTTGAAAAAATTGTACAATTAACTTCAGATATAGTAAATTGGTTAGAACCACCAAAAAAATTTCATTGTATTCAAAAATCTTAGCCGAACTTGTACAAAAGTACGAATCAGCGAAGAAACAAAAAATGTAAATAACATTCGAGTTTGCACGCACAATTCGTTGTATCCGATGATTTTGTAATGCATTTTACAAATCGGGGCCAACTGAATGTTCGCTATATCCAAAAATTCGATATAAAAATTCGCAATAAGCGCTACTATTATTTAGAAATCAACGAAAAATTATGGATTTTTCTTTTATTCGCTATAAGTGAAAATCCGTTATTAGGTAAAAGTCCATTAATAAGTGAAAATTCATTGATAAGTGAAAATTCATTATAAGTGAATTCGTAGTAAGTGGGTCGCTTATTCTGAAGAAATATACATACCGCTTTTCTGCCACTTGTCAGCTTCAGCAGGGATATTTTTACTAAAGTCAGCCACAAAGGGTTTTTCAGGGGATAATGCTAGATAAAATATATGAATTATCAGCATTAAAGCATAAAAAATATATATCATTAAAATATATACGTATAGAACAGAACTTCGAAGTAAATAGTTAAAAAAAATGTAAAGTATAAAAATGTTTACATATAAAATAGAAATAAAAAAGTACAAATTTAGAATTAGAAATAAATATATATATTCTTATTTAGTAAAAATTATAAAACTTATTAGTATAAGTTTATAAAATTCAAAGTATTAAATATAAAAATACAGTTATTAAAAGTATTCATATATATATATAAGTGAATGCAACTAAATAAAGCCACTAAATAACCGAATTTAAGAACAAAAGTGTATCACTAGCAAAAGAAGACTTCACCAGACAAACTTACTTTGGTAACTTTTCACGCACATGCAATCATTTTTGTGGAAAATTTAAAGTTTAGAATAATTTCTGAAGGAACCTTTAAATTGTTTTGAAAAATTAGGTGGCTTATTCCTAATTTAAACTTGTATATGAATATACCCAAGTTATGTGCAATAGACCCTGTTATAGGTTATATATATGTGTATATGATAACTTGTATGAACACTAGAAAGACCATAGAAAAAAACTAAGAAAAATATCAGATGCACCCCAAAAAAAGGTCCGAACAAAGCTTCATAAAATTGAAATAGAATACAACCCTAGAATATCTATCAAAAATCAGTTCAATCTTAACGTATACGAGTTGTATTTGAATAGAATCCTCTTTGGATGAGTATCAATTTTCAAAAAATTGTAAAATTCAAGGCAATCCAAATTTTGCACATGAGCATTATGGTCGGGGGAAATTACAGTTCTTTAAACTTGTCTTTTCTACGAAATTCTGAAATGTTGTTTTCAAAAACTTAGCATAGTTGCAAAGCAAATATACATATTTTTTAGTGCGTGCATTTTCTATTTATCTTCTCATATGAATGTATACAGTCAATTTCGGATATAATGAACTTGCTTCTAACAGATTTTCGCTTGTAACGGATAAACGAAGAAGACACATATTTAGATTAGCATCAATTCTTGGATGTACCAAATTTTAGATATAGCGAATGGACCGATTCATTTTACCCAAAATTCAATGAATATTGGAACCTGTTCGACTGTATGCATTTACTAAAAAAAATAGTATTTTGCATATATTTCAATAACTGTGACCTTTCGCTCGAGACATAATTCCACGGTTGAGGTCGAAATCTAGTGTGACCGTATTTTCCTATTTATTCATGTACTTTACATCGTAAATTTAAAATGAATTCAAGGTACCTGGTTGAACTGTTTCTGTAAAAGGAACCGTCGAACTAATTCGACTAACTTTGGCTGTGTATATGCCATTATGGCTTGGTACTGACGACTGGTCTCCTGTAATATCCACCTTAAAAATGCATACATAGACACGAGTAAATTGTATGCTAAAACAGGCGCACATAAATTTATAGGTAAATGCACACCTTAAAATGTCGGAATGATAATATATACGTATACAAAAAAAGTAAATACTGCAGACTTTGGATAAAGCAAATTCACCATTAACAAATTTTCATTTACAATATATAAACATGAGTGTAATATTGCGCAAAGTTGACCTTCAGATTTTTAAATATAATGAAGTTTGGATAAAAGAGCTATTTTGGTGGCGTCGAAAAGTTCATTATGTCCGAATTTTAATGCATATATGTTCATACATGTATACATAAATTATCAATAAGAAAATCTTTATCTTACAGAACTTTGCTAATACATGCGATCGAAAATGAGATATGTACATATTCAAGTGAGCATAAATAGAAAAGCCTTATGTATATATGCTTTAAAAAAGGTACACCTAAAAAATAATTTTTAGTATATTAAAATGTAGTAAATGTATGTGCTTTAATACATTGTGCATGGATCAATTAGTAAACATTCTAGAAATGCATGTATGCATGTTCAACTCACCCAAACAAAGCTATCACGAAACTTTTTCTTAAATCTAAAATGATACGATCCAGGAAGAGGAAAGTTCCTAGAAATATCTCCAAGTTTTAAAGTCCCATTATTAGATATCGTACTGCTGGGTAATTGAAATACATTTGGGTGTTCTGAATCATCTCCATCACTAGGAATGAAATATCTAGAAGCAGTATTAAAATATAAAATATTGCGATGAAACACCACAAAGAAAATTACTATCTAATCAATTAATAATGATAAAATAGCTGTCTAAAGCAGTTGACTACTATAATCTAGTCATTTACAAAGCAGTCGACTGCTTTGTAAATGACTAGATAATAGTAATCGACTATTTACTAAAGGACAATATAACAGTAGTCGAATTGTTAGTAAATGACTATACAATAATATATCAGTAGTCAACTACTTAACGAGCTGTATAATATTAGTCAATTGATAACTATATCATAATTGTAAAAAACAATAATAGTCTTGAAGATAGCTCTAGCTATTCAATAATGGATTTCATATCGGTCCATAATAATAATGAGTACTTAAATATAAACTAATTGCATTGTAGCCTTTGTTGAATCACAGCAATAGAAACTGTACTTAGAATATTGTTCTAGAAGAATCTTAAGTTGAAAAGCTGTTGAATTTTAAGATAAATCATATTACTCTTTCTTTCTTCTCTGTATGTGCTGTCTTCAATCAGATTCAAAGAAACACCAGGTTTCTTATCCGAGTAAAAAAAGAGAACTATATAAAGTGAGTCTTGAAATTGTTCTATAATGAGTTTCTAATAAAAACCATTCTATTCAAAAAAGATAAAGTAATTTTTTGTATTACTTTTCATGTCAACAGTGTTTTTTGTGTGACTTTTCGATGTACACCTCTTATTGTAGTGTTAGCTTTAAAGCATCCAAAAAATAAATTGAATTGAATCTAAGTGTTATATTATTAATTAGCTTTCGTATTTCATCGAATTATAATTTATTACTTTCATAAACTCTTTAGAGAAATATGTAATAACTTCTACTTACAAAGGTAGTAAATAGTATCAGTTTCACAAAATGAGATATTACCTAACCAAACATTATGATGCCTCAAGGTGTTATACGTTTTGGCGGATTTTTCACTAAAATGTATTTGTTCGGTGATGTTGAAGTTAATCTTTGTTCCTATTATCTTAGGATGCAACCCGAATATGAAAGAATGTATTGAATGTAAAATCTTTCCTTTATATTGGATTGGGATGAACTCTAAGAGCTACAATGGCGAAATATATGTCATGTCAATGTTATCAAAAAATAACACGCCTTAAGTTTTCACAAACTTTATTTTGAATTTGAAAGAGTATTATGTATATTGCAGCTTCTCTTTGGGAGCTGCTGAAAATTCCTTGGGTGATTCATCCAGCGAATAGAAAAGATTAGATCAACTAGATATCTTGAAGCTACGCACGATATCTAAAAATTGAACTTATACACGAACGTTCACCTAATCATCTTCTTGGTCCTCTCAGCTTCAGCCTTAATGGAAGCAATTGATTCTACGTGATCAAATTTAAATGTCCGCAAGTATTTACTTAATTTTATAGAAACTGAATGTTTCCCTAATATTTCCTATTTGAATTTAACCACTTTAAAGTAAATTAATTAGTTTTAATTGAATTAATGTGAGATAAGTCAGAACTCAAGTATTTTTCACGTAACATCATCGGCAACAAGTTTCTACAAATTATTATGTTCACCATAAATTTTCTAAAAGTTGTATACATCTAGATTTTATTCTACAAGGATTGCCATGTCGACTATCGCAGGGACGATGAGGTTTTGTAAGGAGTGCAACAACTTTCTTCACCCAAAAGAAAATCGCTCGACGAGAACTTTGTTCTACGAATGCCATTCTTGCGCTTACAAAGAAAATGCAAACGATGGTTGCGTATATCGATACAATCTCGTCCGGTCTACAGAGTGAGCTTCATTTACTAGTTTACTATCATCGCACTGTTCTTTTGGGTATATCTTTTTATACGAAATTCTAAGATCTCACCATAATGGTATAGGTTAAAGCTTGATATTGTGCACGAAGATGTCGTAAATGATCCTACATTACAACGGTCAAAAAATCAGGTAACATATCATTTCATTTTCACTTCGTCACATATGCGCTGTTATTAATATATACGTAGAACATCGTATAAGCATAAATCATTTGAAGATTGTGGATAAAATAACTGTGAAAGCGTAAATTAAGTGTCTAAACTTTTAAATATGTAGGAATTTTTTGGATACATGACCTTTGAATTAATGAACACTCTCGTTATGAGCTGCAAAGGCATCAAAGCATGCATTTACCCTTTCATTTCAGTTTGATTAGTGGCTTACCTATTGTTCTTAACTCTCCTTTTAAGTTACCTACTCTGCACTAACACTGAAATAGTTGCTGTTGAAGTTTGAATTAAATATGGCATGACAGAGATGTACATGAAGATCAATTTTACTTTATATTTATATATATATATATGTAAGCAATTTTTTCTTAATTAGATTTTTTGAAGACTAATTTTATGTCGACATGCCCGATTTAAATATGACCACCATATGTAAAATTTTCACTATCTCATATCTAGGTATATATTTGTTTATATCGATGCAACTAGTATAGTATACAATCTAGTATACTAGTCACTATTTTAGATATTATTAGCCCATGTCTAGGTAGATATTTGTTTATTTTGATGCAGACTGGTGTGTTATACAATCCAGTATACTAGCCACTCTAGTCACTATTTGATTATACAGTGACATGGCAAGTTTCTAGAACAATGTTTGAGTTCATTGTGTAGTTGAATTTTATAATATCTCAATCTTTTCCTCTCTATTTTTTCTCGCTGTTATAGTATCATATATGTTAACAGTAATATAAAAGCACCATAGAAGTGCTTCGATTGATGTGAGACTTTTACATACATACATATATACGTATATGCATAATAATTTCTACAATATACTGTTTTCAAAAGTTTCAAAGTAGATATTTAGAAATACAGCTCGTTTCCAAAAAATGATATTAATTGAAATATTTATAGTTTTTTTTAATTTTCCATGTAATTCTTTCGTATATTTTATACTTCTAATGTGAACAGGTTTGTGATCGCTGCGGATGTAATAGTTCTGTATTCTTTCAAGCCGATGATAATTCAACGTTGAATTTAATCTTTGTGTGCATCGAATGCGGACGAAAATGGGTTGGTTAGGGTATATTGTGCTTAATTTGAAACAAATTTGGAATACATGCATACATACATACATACCCCCTACCAATTGCTGAAGCTTTGGATCTATGGATGTTTTGTTCAAAAATAGTTTTTTAGAGTATAATTCTGAATAATATGAGTAAATTGTGAAAATTTTCAATAAAACGGTTGAACTATTACTCTTTATTTTATTTGTTTTTTTAGACTAAAAAATATTGACAGATGATTTTAAATTTTAATTATTTTCCGAAGTGAACTTCATATCTTTGTAATTGCATGTGTAACTTTCTTGCTTAATTGCAAAACTGACAGAGACAAAAATTTTATACAAAAAATGTTAAGTTCACTTTCAAAATGGCAGCGCATGTTTTTCAATTTGGCAATACAGTGAAACCTGGTAACTCGAACGCTTCATTAACCCAAACAGCTATTCATTGAATGATTTTTAGAATGTGCACTCCTTATTTAGTTCTGATGAACCTCTCTGACTTGAATGCATTCAAATAAATCTAAAAAAAATCGGCTCGATTTTTTAAATATTCTAGAATATTAGTTGGTTGAATAGTTTTGTGTCTGCAGTACTGTGATTTTGAAAAGTTGATTCGAGAATGTACGCAGAAGTACTTTGAACACGAGACTTGCAGTTCCGTTCCAGCCTTTCAACACGATCACTTTTCTTAAAGTAAGTGCACACGCCTCGAGTGTTTCCCTGTACGAAAGTGAAGGAACTTAATCTAAAAGAAAAATTTGACCTGCAAAAAGATGTTGATGCTGAATTATCTTTTTTTCTGGATTGGAGAAGAGTATGATATCAGCGCAGCAACAGTTTCAGGCATTAAGAAACCTAAACTTTGCCACTGTGATGCTTTAAGAAGAAGATGGGAAGTATAAAATAACCAAAGTCCAGGCTGGCCATTATTTCTAGTTATTTTATTTAAAAATAGTAAATATCTATCAAAAATTGTGCAACCCTTACAGTGGTACATACGTAAAATATGTTTTAAAGTGATTGGTACTTTTGAACCCATAACATGTTGGAAAAAATTAAAAATAGATCAAATCCTGCTTAACCCAAATATCTTCTTAAACCAAACAATTTGTCAGCTATCACAGAATGTTCAACTGGCAGATTTCACTATACAGTAAAAAAACTTTTGATGTGTTTCTGTACTATTCTAATCCACCCATTAATATGCCAATTTTTGGTCAACAAAAACTTTGTTTAGGTAACTGGATTTCACAAAGCAGTGCTTTAAACCTTTACAAAATGGTATTCTAAATGTTTCTGGTTTAAGCTAGCATCTGGGTTGGAATAAAACAGACTTTAGTAATACCACAAATATGCTACACAGGCATACTTTATTTTGCATTGGTATGCACCATTCAGTTAGCACTTGTACTGCTTTCAAGAAAAAAAACTTACGCTGTACGTATTGTTGCTTTCTCCTCTCAAATAGACATGGAAAGAATATGTAGGGTTAGCATAATAAACTTATGCATGCATTCTTTATTTAAATCACCTTTATGGAAATTTACTAACAAAAAACACTTTTTTCAAGTATTTTATTGTTGCTTGAAAAACTATATATAATACAGAGTTATTTAGACAATTTGTATTAAAAGATGTTAGAACTGTCTATTATGCATCAAATCATACTACTCTAGATTACTGATGGCATTGATACATATATATATATATATATATATATGTATATTTTCAAAGGTTTTTTGATATGTTACTCAAAAGTTTTCATACTGGACATTTCATTCTTGTACAATAGAAGTTCAATTTAGATATGAAATTATGAAAATCTCAAATACTTTGAAGGAAATTGTGCAGTACAGTATACCAATGTTGACTCCAGAATTTGATCCCAAACAAAAGGTATAGAAATTTTTGTCTGTCTATGAGCAAAGAATAGTTTTTATCTTTATTATTCAAAACTGTGAGCTTTTATTTGAGACATAACTCCAGGAACAGCATGGATATGTAATACATTGTCAGGAGCTTTTTCAAATTTACTCTTACGCAACATAAGAAGTGATGAATTGCTGTCATTTAATCATAGTGCTTCTCAATTGCTCAAATTGATTAGATAGCCCAAAAATGTTCATCCTTATTTGTGCTTTCCTTTGCCTTGCAGTTTTGACTTTATATATTTATTTTTCTGTACAATAAATTAGTATTTTTATTACAAAAAAGAAATATTTTTACGCCCAAAAAAGTTCAAAAATATGTTCATTTTCATATATTTGTCAAAAAAATCACAATGATTTCAAGCTAAACATGTAAGTATTGTTGTGCTTGAACTCAAACAAGTTAATGGAATATTAATGTTCTTATCTTAATGTTTTTTGTTATGTAATCTGAGAATTTGGTATTGAAGCTGTTGATGCAATAGTAATTGTTGCAAAATTATCAACATTTTTTTTTGGCAATTTCTTTTTACATGCATTTTGCAACCAAAACATGTTTCTTTGATTTCAACTCTTGATATATCTATTTGAACAGTTGAGAGGCCTTTTGAAGCATGGCTTTCCTTTGAATGGGCACTACTTTATAGTTCAGTAGCCAAATAAAAAGTCTTTTATGTATATTGTAAAGTGCAATTCTTTCTTCAAGTTCTGAGTTGTGTTTAATCCATCAAGTTGTTCAGTAATATGCCCCAATCTAACTCGATCATTCATCCTTAACACTGTTTCATATAATTAGAATGGCAGTTATTGAAGTTGCACATCTATTGTTTTCTCTGCTTCAATAGTGCTCAGACAAATCCTTTTTAAAAAAACCATTTTCTCTGATCAAATTATAATGTGACAAAACAGAATTAATTTTATACAGAATGAACTTTAAAAAACCAGTTTGGGTACCCAACAGATCATGCCCAGCTTGGTGATTACCAAAGTTACTATTTACTATTCTCTGCTTTGTTTATCCTGTAGCAAATTCATTTGAGATAATTATCTACTTTTAACTCAATGATGAAATTAAAATTATATAGCCAGCACTAGTTGGAGCATTTGCTTGAAGTACAGTTTGGTATTCTGATGCACCATGCCTGACCTGGTGGTAGTCTTGTTTCAAGAAGTAATATTCCAACACAAAAATGAGAAGTGTTGTTGCAGTAAAGTTCCCATAAATATTGAGAATGAATTTACATGTCCTAATGATCATTACTAGAACTCATCCTGCTTTTTTTAGAACAGTAAAAAATGCTAATTATTTTAATGCCAACCAATACAAATGGACTTTTAACTGGACTTTATTACAAAAAGAAGAATTTTTAAGAAAAGATCAAAGAATATAGAATAAATGAAGTTTAAATTGAGGAATAGAGTAAGTGTTGCAAAAGTTGCTGATAATTGGTTAAAATAATACAGTACCTAATGAGCCAACAAAAAGATGAATTGAGAAGTAGGGATATATTCAGGTCATTTATTATCTCAATATCAAAAGAGGAAAATAAAAACACATTTGATCATGTATAGCAAGTAGTAAGCAAGGAAAAACATTTATTGATAATTAAATTAGAACAATTTGTTGAAAGAAATAGGCTGACTCTAGGTGGGAGTGAAAAACTGGATTTATTTTGGTTTGCCGCTGAGAGAAAAATGAGCATTATGAAGAGAATCTTGTAACCAGGAATACTCAGTTTGCCATTATATAAATTTTTGTATCATTTAGTTTTCTATTTTTTTGTATGCCATTTCACCTCCTGAGTAATATAATCATTCAATGAAGTGGTTCAAGAAATCTATGCATGAATGTAAACTTTTGCTTGCAGTTTCACATTTCAATATATAATGCGGAGTTTGAATTATAAGTCATTTTCAAGTTGACATGTGATTGAGATATTTCTCAAAATGCCTTAATCTTGATGATCTGAATATATACTTTGAAAAATAAGTTTTTAGCTTTTTAGTAAAGCAGAATTACATTGATAGTTTTAAATTAATATTCTTTAGAATACTGGTTAAACGAAATTAGACTTAAAGTTCATTAATCTAATTCTAATACCTGAGTACCAAAAAGATCTTTACCTGAGTGATTAAACATATCAAGTTATTAAACTGTATGTACAAAAAGTTGTCTAATTCTTATAGTAAAATGACTTTGTTTAAAATGCTAAGAAATAACTTAATTATTTTGGAACACTGCATTTCTTGAATGTAGCTGACATGCTGAGTTAAACAGCATGTTTAAATGAAGAAACTAGTATGAGTATAGAAAAGAACAGTGATGAGCTGATAGAAAAATCTGAGGCTTGGATTAAATTTTACTTTAAAATTAGGTTACTTCAACAAAAGTAATATATTTAAGTAAGTTTTGATCTAAATGATATTGTGATTGCAGGACTTCCATTGGCAGCAATCTAAAAACCACTGAAGTCCTAAAACCGAATTATTTTCCTGATGGTACACGCTTTATTAAAGATGAATAATTAGGACAAGACTTTCAGCAGAAAAAAATAAATTTCGACATGTGTGTGAGGTGCCACCACCAAAAACACTTGTGTACCTAAATCTTGTTCACAATATAAGATTATTTCATATTAAATGGCATATACTAATTAATACTTGTAGTTTGTGTACAAATCAAAAATGTTTAGGAATATTTAAAAATTTTAAGTACCTGTTTCATGACTTAATTAGCTTCAGTGGATATGGAGTCAAAAACCGATTAAATGGCAGTAGATCAAGTCTTGTACATATTTTGGTCTACTTGTATGACTTTCAAGTCTGTTGGAGCATTATAATCTTGTTAGTATTCTGACACAATTTGTAGTTGCACGATTGCCTTAATTTTCTTACATTGAAAATGGCAATCGCATGTTACATGCAATTATAGAATCTAGAGATTTGGAAAGTCAGAATAATGATGGTGCCTCAAAAACTTCAGCAGGCTCTTTGCGATTTAATGAACTTAACTGGTGTTCATTCTGCATGGAAAAAACTGAGCCCTTCAGTATCAGCATTGAAAATATTCTACTGGTAAGAAATACATGTAAGAATTTACAAGTGAAAATTATATGATAAAACTAAAATTAATAATCGTTAAACATTAAAATGAAAAGACTTTCTAAAGATAAACAATTCACATAAGCAGATTTATCAAAATTTATCAATCCAAAATAATGTCAGGACAGTCCTAATTTAAATGGTACTGTGACTGTAGGATTTTCATAGGCAGCAGTACAAAAACCACTGAAGTCCTAAAACTTAATTATTTTCCTGATAGATTACTTCAAATTTAATTAACAAGTTAAAGCTTCCAATAAAAATGAATAAATTTTAAAGTATGTGTAAGATGTCACCATATTCCATACTTGCATACCCAGATTTTGCCCTCAGAATAAAATCGTTTCATTTTAATTGTTATGTAATAGTAAATATTTGCAGATCAAGAGTGCAAACCATCACTCTACAAAATTATTTTAAATTTGTAACCATGCACAGGTTAAACAGATCGGATGATTTTGAAGGATCTAGAGTTATAAACCAACTGCAGGGCAGTTGACTAAATTTAGTATTCAATGGATTAATTAAAAGGCTCTTGCTCTGGTCAATGTATTTACAAACATTTTTAAAGATATTAGGATATTTTTAGTGCATTTTTACAGGAGTATACTGTTTTTATTTCCTTGATCATTGGAGTCCAAATAAGACCAGAAAATAGTATTTAAATTTTTGTGCACTCAAATGTATCGAAATGGATTTTTTAATTTATATTCAAGTTATTTCTTCTATTTTATTGCAGAAAGTCTATTATAGTTTTAACGATTTGTAAATTGTAAATTTTTATAATTTTCATTAACACATATTGCTTTTACATTTGGTATTGCAATATCTATTTTAACTATGAAAAAAGATTAGCCTAATACTAATTGTGTCTAAAAATCATTTATTTTATTGTTATTCAACATAATATTATGAAGTTCTATGTATTTTTACTGTTTAAGTGCCTACCTCAGAACTCATATATATGGTTTTTAATTTTTTGTGCTCCTAGACAATGGAACTATTTGTATTCTGCTATAATTTGGATGGCAATGGAGTATATAAATACAATATTTGAGTTTCAAGACCTACAGAGTAACTGGGTACAACAATATAACAAGTCATTGAAATTCAAATCATACAAACTATGAAAATTTAAATAGTATTTTCAAAACCTTGTAATGAAGCTAAAAAAATTTGGCATTTTATTTCCAAAGTAACAAATTTGTACGATAAGACATCATGAATCTTAATGCATGGTATGTTCTTTGATAAAGTTGACAATGAGGCAACCCACTGATTGTCAAAACTGAACCAATTTTTATTGAAATGTTAAAAAAAGTATTTATTATTTGCATAGGAAATGATTGATTTGAAGACACTTTTGGGACAGATGCATGTTGTTTTTATTGAAGTTATGCTAACAACATACAAAAAATCCATAAGAAATATCGTATGTTTTGTCGGAGATATATGCTGCACAAATTTGTCCATTACAAAAAATTCAGTTCTATTTATTGGGTGTGCATGTTATTATTTCAATATTGCTGTAAATATTTAAATGAAAAAAGTTCTCTGCTAGTGAAGGTTAATTTATTAATGATTGAATTGTTCAAATTCAAAAGCCAGAGGAGTATACGGAAATAAACGGTACTCATCAGAAAAAAATGATGCTCAATGGTCATCCAGCTCATAAATGCTAGTAAGCTTTTTCAACATTCACAAATTTTGGACAAAAGTCAATGTAGTAATGAAGTATTTACCTTTACCATATGAAGTTCAAAGCCTGGAGATATCTTTTAAGAAATGAAAGAATTTTAGAGTATCACAACAGTTATAATCTTCCAATCCAGATTTATACAATGTTTGATGTGAATTATAGGAATTTATCCATAAATTGCTATATATTTGAGTGCAGCTGCAAATATTACTTTGAATAAAGA
Organism: Vaucheria bursata; assembly: GCA_032358265.1. Lineage (NCBI taxonomy): Eukaryota > Xanthophyceae > Vaucheriales > Vaucheriaceae > Vaucheria > Vaucheria bursata. Next base: position 52,930 of record JAULBW010017662.1, on the reverse strand, counting down.
TTTTTTTAATGCAACTGTTTAAGTTCTTCTGTAGAACATAAATACCCTCACCTACTGTAAAGAACTTGTAAAATATTTGCTCTCTTCGGGAAATATTGATGTTGACAAAACTGACAATCATTTAAGTTTTGCTAAGATGCTTTCATGCATATGGAAGAATGAGCATTACAATTTTAGCCAGAAGTGCTACCTGTCTACAAATTTTATTTTTCAAGTTACAATCTTGAAATTTTTTTTTAACATTTCAGAGTTAATCCTCACGGATTGCCGTGAGTCAATGATTCTAATAGACTGAAATGCTTATATATTTGAAGATAAAACGGTATCTTCGGGATAAATCAAAAGTTGCAGAAGTGGCAAAACAATTGAAATTATTTTATTTTGATGCAAAATTATTGTATTTTTTATATTTTTTTTAAAAATTTGTTTTTTTTCTGTCAGACAGAAATATACTTAAATATATTTTTCCTTTGCCTTGCTTTCTAAATTATAAAGATCAAAACTTGGCAGGGATATACTACAGTTTTGCTGATCAAAAAGGTGGCGAGCAAAGATATTCATAGATAAGTACCATGGCTTTAATATTTTGACGAGTGATTGTGGTTGCTGTTCAATTAACAATTCGAACTCAGTTTTACACGACTCTTATGGAATTATACTGAAATTTACTGTACGTTTATTTTTGACATTGTTTTTTCAGTCGTATACAATCAGCTGTCAACAATATATCACCTCTACAGATACGTACTCATAGCAATACTTGTAAGATTAGATATCTGCATATGAACTCACTCCTAATAATAAATTTGTTCTATACATTATTTCTCTGTTTTATCATTGTCTTGTCTCCATCTTATCTAAAACTTTATCAATTCCTGCATCTACTTAAAAGTTTTTACAGGTATTTTATAAAATTGAACATGACTTCGTTATGCAGTTGATAAAGCCTCAAATAATGTTTTTCGGTTTTTTAAATTAATTTTTAATTATGTACCTTTTTCAAAGAAATATGACTACCTTATAAAATTTATGATTTGAAGTGAAATTTTTAAAATTCTTATTGAATCAGGTTGAAAAATGGAACCTGCTGATTTTCTAGCAAGACAGATTATTGCATTAATATTTTTTACCTTGACCCCCGGAAATTTGATCCCAAATGAAAGGTCTTACTAAATTTGTCTATTTATACGAAAAGAATAGGTCTAGGTTTTTTCTATTTTCTGAACTTTAGTTCATACCATATTTCCAATTCTTAGATATTCGTCGCATACCAGTAAACAAGTTATTTATCATCATCGTCCCAGTCAATATCTAAATAAATATTGTCGTGCTTTCTTCGAAAATCTTCTAATCCAGAAATTTTGTCCAAGTACGTTGAATCATTGCACACCTCAAGAAGAAAGAATACATGCATGTAATTTGAGATTTATCATGAATTTTGACTTTAGTTGGACAACTCAGCGCACTCAACGACAGAAATCCAATGATTGAAGTCATTGAAAATTGAGTAAATTCATAGCTCAAATTTATCCTTTTAAGTCTCACAAAAATTTGAGTCATATATACTTGGATAACATATATGCATATATATATATATATATTTCGTAGCCTGGAATAATTATTAGAACAGCTTAGCAGTAGAAAACCTTGTACATGGGTCAAGGTCTATGTTTCTAAGGCTTCAATTCTTATTGAAATGGATTGGTTATATCATACATTTGCATATATATATGTATCTATGCATTGGAGCTCGGATTACCCCAGTGGGAGCAAGTTTCTTTGAATTTTTAATCAAGTTTAAACAAGGCAAAAAGCTGCCCTTTCCAAGAATTAAGCAGGCAAACAAATATTATTCTGAAAATAAGAAGGGCAAATTTGTCTTTCCAGAAGCTTGATTAAAAATCTATTCATTATGCTTGCCTTGCTAATCCTTTTCCATATATATTTGTACATGCAACAAATATTTATAAATCGACATCTAAAGAGTATACATGTATCACATATATATGGAAAAAGTTAGAATCATATAAATTACGTATCTGCAAATACTCTGTATCTGCGTATACACTACAATAATATACATATGCGTGTATACACTGTATACAGAATTTTTACTTGCATTACATACATGCACCTCTTGAATTCTCTCATTGTATACATTTATTGTACTAATATTTATCTTACGGATATGAGTACATGAATTTCAGTACAAAAAGAAGCAACTGAAAAAAATGTTAACATTACATTTTTTTGAAAAAACCAGGGTACGAGTTTTTCTCATTAGTAATGAGTGTAGTAAACTTCTTATTTGACGAATCCATCAAAACCACTGAATTAATTCCTTACATCCGAAAATTTGAAACTGAATTTTTTGCTTATTAATTGTAAGTAAAATTTTATTAAAAGCAAATTGCTAATCCGTATTTACTGCATATAATAAACATACAAAAAATGTCTGTAATACCTTATGAACAAAGTCAAACCCAAAGGTATTCCATTGGTGGATAACAGAGTCACAGCAACCAGTACAGAAGTCGAAAGGATCTAACTGGGAAGCTGATTGGGTGAACAATCCAATATTACCTCGAATCTAAAGCATGTAAATATTAAAAAAAAACTAAGCTCAAGCACTATTGCATGCAAATTCAGTTTAAAATAAATATCAAAGTTCTATAGATGCTTGTAACCCAATATTACCTCGAATAGAAAACGAACGAAATTTTCAAAAGATTTAATGATAAAGCATTTTCACTCGCAAATGCGGTTTAAAATAAAATGAACAACCCAAAAATACTTTTTATATAATAGCTATAGGTATAAATATGAATATATAAAAAAGTGCTGTCAAATCAACAAGTTGCGAAATGGTAGAATTAATTTTGGGGTTCCGAATAGGACCCCCAGTGGGTCAAGTATGACCCTCAACAAATGTCAAATACTTCTTCGTATCTGATAATAAAATTGGAAATGATATAACTGAGATGCAAGGATAGCAAAAACAGAGAGGAAGGAAGAGAAAAGGAGAGAAAAAAGAAAAAAAGAGAGGAAAAGACAAAAGATATTTTAGTTTTGATAACTAAGTTATGCTTCATCTTGAACATTTTTATAAACTTGTTCTGTAATAGAGACTAAGTGGCAAATATATCGAAATGTATACTATACTAGTTTGCATCCATTCAACAATGACTAGATTTATCTTAATACTACACATATAAAATAATTCTTATTAGAATTAATTTAATGCGCATTCATCTATAAATTAGATATGAAAAATCTCAAAATTTCTATAGCATGCCTTCACAGTATATATATGTATATATTCAGCAAAATTGGGATCTAAAGAATTAATCAGAACAATTAAAGTAAGTAAAAAAATTAACCTGGATTCATGAATTAGAACATCTGAAGCCAAACTTAGACACGGTATGACTTTTCCGTTAATTCGTTATACATGAAGATTGATCAAGGTACTTTGTTATTTCCGAAGTTTACTCTAAAGTTGATATTTTAAAAATCAATGGTCTGCTAAATGGTATATCGATAACTCTATGATTTTACATTCCACCGTCCTTCAGTTGCTGATGCACAATGATATCTCTCATCCGATATATTCAATTAACAGACAATTTCGGTTTTACTTGCAGTATTAATCTATGGAATATCTACTGTTGATTGAACATTTTCTAGGTAATACCTGACCAGGCACTGAGGGATTTGGAGGGTCCCTTTCTCCTCCAAGCGATGTCAAAGTAGACCCCATTATCTCTACCGCGAGAGAGGATGCCAGGTAGGCTAAGCCTGGCCTAGTGACTGTGCACTGCTGATCTAAGGTTCGATTTCGTTGAGAATTCTCTGGGGCTACAACATCGCTGCATATTATACACGAATTTATAATTACATGTACATTTATGTTATTCATACCTAAGATAAATAGAATACAACTACATATTTTGTTGTACGTATGTATGTAAAAGAATGTACGCATCTATGTAAAAACTATATATACAAATTTAAGCTACAAGAATTAAAAAAATGTACATGCGTATTACATGGCTTATTGCCTACATGTATGTATGCATCGTTGCCAGTATAGCTATATATCAATATGAATAAGTATGAATACAAAATGGTTTATTAATTTCTCAGGATCTTTTATCAGTATGTATGAATATACGTATATATATATATATATATATACATATAATTTGTTACTTTTATAGTGCTTAAATCAACCTGCAAAAATAACATCCATTCTTTTTACTATTTCCATGGTGCTGCACTAAGTATACGTCCATTCCCAGCGCTACATTTATTAATAGCTTATTGTTTGCTGTACACAAAACAGTCGGTAACCATCTAGACTCACGTGTATCAGTTAGCACAAATATGGCATCATGTTCACTTATTAATTTGTTCAGTAGCTCGACATCCTACAAAATGTAATATATATATATGTATATATATATGCAAACATGTATACATATAAATTTACAAATCAGTATACAGAAGTATGTATGTATTCATCAATGTATGTATATTTCTCAGTATATTTGTATACATAAGTGTATATGTATATATTAGTGTATACGCACATGTATGTATCAATATATATTTGATTGTATATATCTGCATTTGTGTGCACCAGCATGTATGAGCCAATGCGTATATAACTTGTAGTGCATTACGTATCCAAAATACTACAATATACATATATCTATACCTTTCTTGCTGTGACAATTTCTTGCTCAGTATGCAAAGGATGTCCAGGCATCGGAATATGTATATTATATCCATCCGTATTTACATTCAGAATAATTTTTCTTAAACCGTTCGGCGCAGCAATAGCTTTTAAAGTACCTCCATTTAAACAATCTTCGAATGTATAGAGCGATTGCCGTACTGGATTTGAATACGATACTCTACAATGTAAAAATATATATGTAAAAATGCTTTGAATGAAGTGAAACCTCTTTAATTGGACACATTGTATCTCCGAATGCCTTAGTAGGTCAGATAATGTACAAGATGATAATTCTTTTCTTATAAATTGTCATTGTCCCTTGTACATCTGGACACCTCCTAAAGTTGGACATTTGAGCTCTTGATAAAGTGTCCAACTTTGGAGGTTCGCTGTATGTAAAAATAAAAGTCATTCTATGTATAGGTAATTCTGGGGCATGGCACTGTAACCAATTTAAAAATCATTTTTTTGAACTATAAAACTAAAATTCACAAATGTAATACTATTAAGAAGAATTCCATTTATAGGCAATGCTTTTAGTAACATTTTAAAATCAAAATAGCTGCCTTCCATATCACTTGAAGCAAATATAATTGATACATTTCCACGTGTACATATAAAAAATAAAAAAAAATATTCGCGATAAAGTTAAAAATGTAAATTTCCACATAGAGGTAATATTTCAATTGAACTCTCCATATTAAAGTAGCAAACCCAATTTTACATTTTTTTAACAAAAAGAAAAAAATGACAGATTATGAAAATATTCATAATAAGGACCGGTTTTAAACTACACTGATAGTTCACCTCGGTGTCCTAATCGAATAAATAAATTTGGAGTTTTGGAGCTAAATGTTTACCAAATAAATAATTTTTTTGAAAATTCATGCCGAAGTACATAAAATTCCTTTGATGAAAACCAGTTTTTTATATTAAACCTGGATTTTAAATATATAGCAAGATTTTCAATACAATTTTTTCTGCTAGTTTGTGGCTTACATAAAAATTTTAGATTTTCAAATCAAACTTTAATTATAATCATAGCTTTTTGATTATTTATCATTTTTTCTTAAAATTGCTATTACACCAAAACTGCATTTTGAAAAAAAAACTCGAATAATATGAAAAAAAAACCTTTTTTGGTTAATGGTATTATCAAAAACTAGTATCCCAAAAGACTTTTATTCGATTCTATTCGAAGCAAAAAAAATTATTTTACATCGCTGGAAAACTGATATTGTGAAGTACTGAAGACGAAATTTGGAAAAAACCTATAGATTTCTTGCACATTTCAATGTTTTTAACAATAATGACACGATGAAGGACACAACACATCCAAATTCCATAATCACCTGCCATTATCGATAAATGTGATTTTCATCACGCCTTTTGAAATTAGCCCTCGAGCTATACAGCACCCAAGAGTGCCTGCTCCAACCAATAGACATTTACAGCTAGCAAAATCCATCTATCGATCAATGCAAAAAGTCTTACATTTTCATTCTCAAAAATGAAAAAATGATTTTCAAACTAATAATATACATATATGTACTGATATTGATGTACACGTATTTGTATAAATATAAATATAGCTATGATAAATTAAATGAAATGCATAATATTTCGACTGCACAATCAAATCTGTTTCATGTCATTCCAGCCAATTATATATAAATTTTCGGTAGATGAAAAAATCGAAAGTTACTGTCCATTTATCAAGTTTTTTTCCTTAAATTAGTTTTTGTCACAAATACAGTGTCCAGCGTCTAGTGCTACAAGGTGCTCGTGTACGAAAGGTTAACTATTTATAGAAAATGGTCATCATCTCGTCAGCTGTCCAGTCTACCAAGGTATCCAACTTAATAGGTATCACTATATATATATAAGAATGAAATATTGCTGTATTATAAAAAGTTATATCATTTTAAAATATTAGTAAGGAAAATAAACATAAAAATTTTGTCATCGCTAACAATATTTCAAAAATCATAAATAAATCTTTCATAAATAAATTTTGTAATTTAGATGATTCAGTTAAAAATACATGCTGACTTACATTATTGCTGTCCTTTTTCATTTGTGTTGAAATACTGGCGTCGTTTATTAAGATATTCATGACTTTGCTGGAAGTCATACTCAAATTTTCATCTGGATAAGCATATTTAGATAAGTATGAATGTGTAAACCAGTAGATGTGAATGATAGTATATTTTGAAGTACACGTCAATATATACGAATGCTTCTCTATGAATATGTAAATTTATGTGTTTACACCTATATAAAACATGTCTGTATGTATCCATACATATAGTATGAATGTATTCATATATATATATACCTTTTTCAATTCTCAAACAAAGCACTTTGACATTGAATACATGCCATCTTAATCCGACAAATGCAATAAAATTTTGGAGATTCCATCCTGGCTGATACTCATGATTACTTGAATCCAAAAATCCTACATAAATATCCTAAGGAAAAATTAAATATACATAGACACGAAAGGATAAAAAATTATTCTTTTTCACTGGTAATATACAGCACAAAATATAAAAAATTGTCATTATTATTGGTCAAAGAAGAATTGTTTTTTACCGAAGTGTTTAAAAGTTTTTGCTAAAGTAAAAATTCAATTGAATCTGAAAAAATTTTACAGAAAATAAACCATATGATGAAGATGCAAAACATCGATACGTATGCACAATAAAACAATGTTTACCTCTATCTTGTCCATATAAAGCATGATTTTTTCTCCATCAGATGCATCAGAATTCATATCTTCAAATTCACTTAAACTGAAGACACTGGTCTTATTTACCACAACAAAAAATGGAGAATTTCGATGTTCTAAAGAGCGTTCCTTGAAATTTCTCATATTTTTCTGCAGCAAGGAAATTTCAACTGTCGAGAAAAATTCTGTGATTTTTTTTGGATCATCCATATGTAAGAATTGATGATTTTCTATGGAAAGAGAAGGAAATCCAGTCCAAATTTTGATGCTTTTTGTGTGTACATCTGTATAAAGATGTAGAATGGACTGATTCAAGAGGTTGGGTTTTTTAGTTGCCAACCCACTTCTTATATCCTGAAGAAAAAAATTGCGGATGTTTTTGAGTACAGAAATCAAATACAGCGCATGATTTTCAATATAGTTTCTAATAGTTAAATCTATTTTAAAAATTTACACAAACTGGGTAACTTGATGGGTTGGATGTCGGTTGGGTAATATATTTGGTAGCATGCTGGGTATATAGGTTAAGCAAGTCTTACAACGTGCAACATAATGGGTAGTTAGATTAGGAAACATATTGGGTATAAAAATTGGGCAATTTATCGGTTGGGTATACAAACTGGGTAACATATCAGTTGGCATATATGTTGGATAACATGTTGGTTCGGTTTAGTGAGTTAATGATATATTGGGTATACAAACTGGGTATCATGTTGGATACATTGATTGGTAAATATCTTGTGTATCAACCGCATTTCAATACGTAAAAGCTATATTAACATATACATGCATAATGTTTCATATTAATTAAAATATCATACATATCACCAATATATGTATACATGCACGTTCATAGTCTGATTCATGCATATATCCATTGAATTGTTACACATAAATTCTTACATATATATAAACTTGTAAATTATAAAAATTTCTATACTCTATCTTTTTTCAAAACTGAATTGATTAGGAACGGAAAGATCGAGGTTTTTTAAACTCCATTCTGACTAGCATACAACATCTTTTGTGAACGATAATGATATTCCTATTAAGCATTAATCGATTCTCATGAAATTAAATATTCAAATATTTTATTATTATATTCTGGAGTTTTTTACAAAAATCAATTTTACCAATTAACCTTTAAATTTCGAAAATTTATATCGCCGATTCTATACTGTAGAAGTGGATGTCAAAGACATGAATGATTTTAAGGAAAAAATACGTTACTATGTTAATTTTGGCTAAAAGATCTTATGTAAGAATAATTCTGAAAGGTTAGATACCATCTAAAATGCTATATGACATCATTTTCTATAGTACAGTGCCAAATCACCCACTCTTCACCGACAAATACTCTTTACCTCGTGAATCTTATCCACAATTGACTTCAGTAGGCTTTCCTTGTTAAAATTGTTGAATTCATTAATAGAATTGAAGCACTGAATTGAAAAAGGAATGTGGCACTCCGAATTTGATAAGGACACATCAGATGATATACTAGAAAAACAATCAAAGCCCACTTCATCGAATTTCAAACAAGGTGTAACGATTTTGCTATCATCATCGGAAAGTGGAGAATAGAAAGCATAGAAATCATCGGAATTTCTTGAAATCCCGAAATTCGATTCTGTCGAAAATAATGCCAATGCACGCCGTATAAATAAAGGAGAAAAGTTGCAGGAAAATTTCTGAAATATAATCTCAGGACCATGATCAGCTTGAGTTTTATTCATTTGACAGAAATTTTAGGTAGCGGTTCAGGGCCGGTTGAGAACGACGCAAGCTGCGTGAATGTAACAATTTTAATATCACGTTGAACAACGAAAATTCACAAAATATTTCTCTCTAATTGATTGGATAAATCACAAATATTTTAGCAAATAGAACTATTTCGAAACATAAGTTTCTTTAATTTCGTTAATTCAATTAGAAACAGCTAATTACTTAACTTTACGTGATAATATGCAGCTGCTAAATATTATATAATAGACTCTACTGCAATGGAAAATGACTATATCGATGAGTTCATTCTCTTTAGAAGTAGGGTTGCTGAAGAGAATGCGATGAATGCCCGATGCTTGCTCAATCAACTAGAAAGTTCTGAGTCTCTGAAAAACATGGAACAATCTGAAAAAAATAGCTTCATCGACGAGACAGTAAAAGAGTTCGGATCTTTCTTAATTAGCCTAAAATCTTCATCCCATATAAACGAGGTTTCAAGGTATGCTGCTGATTTGGCAATGTTATGGCTTCAAAATCACCAACCAGAATTTCGACGGTATTCCGGACTATCGCTTTTAGTTGAGCTTAATGCAATTGATTGTGATGTGTTATACGATTTAAAGTCAACAATTTCAGAAATTCTCTGGGAATCTGTTTGTGATGGGAATTGCTCCATACGGTGCGTATTTGTAAAACGTCATTTACGTAGACATATGCCTATCGAAATATATGTATAAATTTATAAATAGTTATGCAAATGCAAACTATTTTGCTTGCATGTTTGAAAGTGGTTCAAAAAGAAATAAGTGTCTATAATGATATGGCATGACATCAAATTTAAAATAATACTTATGTATATCCTAGTTATAGAGCTGATTAATTATGTTTAGGATATTTTCAAATTGCCTATAAATGTTAGTTATAATATATATAAATTTATTTAATGCAAAAACGGTATTGAAATTTCGCTACTAAGTATCAACATGCATCCATATGTGCATATATTAGTTGATTTAAATCTGCAGAGCTCTTCGACCATGAAGAGAATTTTATTATTTATTCAATAGTAAATATCATTTAATTATGTAGATTATAGTTTTTTTAAATATATACATATATATTATTTTAATTTGAAATTCTCCGACAAGTAGTTCTTACAAAGTTTATTGCATAGAAACTGGTCAACTTACGAATAGTATCTAGAGGAATTCCTCATTTGTATCCAGCAGAAATTTACACTATTAACAAAAAATATTTCAGTTTATTGAATATTCTAGGATAGTTTTCATTGGAAGCAGTAGAATTCTGACAGTTTACATTACTCTGAGTATTGACTGACACTATCGGTAAAAATTAGTCATGCACTAGATGTCTTAATGGCAGTGAAGATTTTTTCTTCGAACGCATAGAATATTTATATATAAAAAGAAACTTTTAATTCATTGCACACTAATTAACCTAATACAGTTTCGACAGTAAGGGTATCATGATTGCATAAATCATCATCATGCAATAGTAATGACTTCTTAAAATCTAGAACAATTTTTTATAGAATCCACAGTGGATGGGTAGAATATGTAGCTGAAAAATTAGAATTTTAATTTGAAAGTACAAACTTATGCTTTGATGACTTTTCAGCTCAGAATGGGTTTATTTTTATTGAAAGGTAGGTCACATTTCAGAATAATTTCTGATTGATTAAAGAATCAAGAAATTTGTGGCCAATTCCAGATTTGTGGGAGGCAATGTAGGCAGGGGTTTCATATTATACGACTAAAGTTTTTGTATAGTGTAAAATTCGGATGCACGGAATTTGTTGAACTGCCGGATAAATTCTTCATATCCAAAGGTTTTTGTTATAATTTAAAATCTGAAACTGAACTTCAGCAAATTTTGACTTTTGCACTTATTTACATCTTCTAGGGAATATTCCTTTTTAATAGCAAATTAATTACATCTGAAGTTTTCGTTATTGAATTTTTTTAATTTCTGTCATGGATGTAAAATTAAATTTAATAGTATTTGCTATAATATTAGCAGTACGTTAGATTATACTATCCATACAGATTAATCTTATTTCTATCTAGAAACACTTTTAAAATTTCAAGTTGATATACTAGAAGTACATTAGATTATACTATCCATAAAATTAAACTCTTTTGAATTCTTTTTAGGGAAAAGTCCGCATATCTAATTGGTTCGCTTGTTGATGAAATGTTCAAACAAGATGTAAACTGCTGTTCACTCTACCTCTCCTCAATAAACTCTGCTCATATGAGTTTAAAATTGACCTCCACCAAAAAAATCCATGGAAATTTACTTATATTAGAAGAATTGCTCCAACGATATGAAAAATGGGTTAGTAAAACTGACAGTTCGGTTCAATTTGACAGTAAAACTGACAATTCCAGTATACTTCCTAGTAAAAAAACAAATTACAACCAAACTGACAGTAAAAAAGACAGTCAGGTTGAGAGCAATAATGAAACTGACAGGAAAAAACAACATTTCGAAGCTATGGGAAATTCACTAAGAGCAATTTTCGATACGATCATTAAAATAAGCGATTTTCAAGATTTCAATATTCGAAAATTAGCAATAAAATTGATGTGTCAAATTGCTTGCATATTAGAAACTCGAATGCATAACGAAAAATACGTCACTTTATGTATGAAACATATCGAACAAGCGTGCAAAGAAAATGAACAATTTGAAAAAAAGATCGGTTTTCATGAGTTATCGCAGATCAATTTATCCTTACTTCTGGAGATGAACAAAAGGGAATCGAAAAATTGGGATATTTTTTTGGAAATTTTCAATGATGAGCTAGAAAGAATGCTGAAATCGAACATAGATTTGAAGTTAAACCAAAAAAGTATCTACATTTATTTTGAAAAAATTGTAAAAGTCATTTCGAAAAGTCAGAAATTGGATCGAGAAAACGAAATTCAAAAGATTATTGAGAGAATGTTAGAACTAGGATTAAATCCAAGTTTAATAGGTGCGCTGCAAAATATATCAGGATATTTGCCTAATATAAACCCTTTTATTTGGACTAGCGTACTGAAATTCATTTCAAAAGTCCTTCAAAACTCTGAATTGCTCGAGTATCAGTGTAGCGATGACATTCGGAATAGTCAACTACCTAGTCGTAGAAGCTCAATAGACACAATTAAATCTAGTCGTTCAAATACAAACGAACAGTTGACTATTAGTTGTTCTTTTTCATTTGATATCCAGTCAATTAAGAAATCTGAGAAAAATTGGGTGAATTTTTTGTTTCCTCAAGTGCCTAGTATGCCGAATTTAGAAAACGATTCTCAGAAAAACTTGGAGGTATGTACTTTGTTGTTTAAAATCTTAATTTGCTTATTGAATTTTTTATAAAGTTTGCTTGTGGACATGAACATATTTTTAGAAATACAGTTGGCACTCCATAAACTGGCAGCATCAGGTTTTTCCACAAAAATCACCGGAATCCAATAATTAGAAACATCAATATAGACCATATCAAAGGGAGGTTGGTCAATTCTAAAGTTAATAAACGATAAAAATTATCATTTTGGTAGACCAGCGATTGATTGAATATCAACTGTATACAAATTTTTTAGTCTTTGTGTGATAAAGTTCAGATTTTGATAAGGCAATGCAAATCCGAATTTGATAATTTTTCAGATGTACGGAAATAATAAATTGTATCTACGCATTCTTGAATGATATATTAAATCTAGTATATTATTCATAATTTTGAATATTTGTTTGCTATATTGATGTAGACTAGTGTAGTATATAATCCGGTATACTAGTCAGTATTTGATTATGGAGTTGCAGTGATGCATAGGTCCATGCATTCTTTTTATTTTTCAGAAGATTGTTTACGCATTAGAAGTGCTGGGTTCATTCCTGCATAATGAAAACTGGGCATTAATTCTGACTGATGAAACCCTGGGATTTTACCAGGACTTGAAAGAATTATTCCGAATCACCCATAGAATTATTCTAAATTGCTTCAATGAAACCAACAGAATAGTTAAGATAGCTGTGATTCAGGCCTGCTTTGAACTTTTGAAGGACATCTTAAGGATCACAGATACGAAATGTTCATCTACACATAAAAAAGTGGCATTGAATAATTTTCGATTGGGCGAGATTTTTAACCTTCTTATTCTGATTGGCAAAACTGATTCAGATAAAACGATTCGAAAAGTTATTATGAGCGAATTATTTAAGGCTCCTGAACTTGATATTTTTCTTGTTTCTAGTAGCAGAACCTATTTCTGTGAAATTTTGAAAGATCAAGACAATGATATTCAGAAATACGTCGTTCTTATTTTAGCTAGGAGTTACGTGCATGATCCAATTTTTTGGGGGCCGCAGATCAACTGCAAAATTTACGAACTTATGAGTCTCATTGAAATTGAATCAAACATATTGATTCATGAAACAGATCAGGTCAGGTCTGAACCAAATCAAATTGGGATTAGACTTACTAATCAACTGAACATCAAGTCGAATCAAAATAGAGACGTTGATGCTGGTCATGTTGGAACTGAATGGAACCGATTTGGAGTTAGAACAGATCAAGTCAAAATTGAATTGAATCTAGGTATCGAGAAAACAGATCAAATCAAGTCCGGAACAGATCTGCAGAGAAGTAAATCAAATTGCATCAGATCCGAATCGGATCATACAATAAAATCAAATCAATTGGATGTACAGTTGAATCGAGCTAGATCTGAATTGGGCAAATTCAATTGTGATCCGTTTCAATATGATTTGGACTTGAGTCAGTACAGTTCTGAACTGAATCGAATGAGAACCATATCAGATCGTACTTCGATAGCATCAACTCAATTTGGACCAGTCGCGCAGCGCTCGAGAACTGAACCAAATTTGAATCGATTTGAAGAACTGAATCGAATAAGAGCTGAATCTAAATTGCTTTTAAACAGTTCAAATCATAAAAAATCCGAACTGAATCAATGGTCTGATTTTAACAACTTGACTGCCAATCGAGGGAACAAAAGTATAGAACTCACTCGAATGAGTGAGTACATTCAGCTTATCACTGATTTACTCGTATATTCCGATTTTGAACTGATTCGTTTTCAAATTGAATCAGTTCTGTTGAGCCTGTGTATGAACTTAAAGACTACCTTAGAAGTTTCAAATAATAGTACTACTCCACAAAACGAGTATGATAGTTTGATAGTAACTACACTATCAAGTTTAGGAAGACTGTCAACTATCGGAGGACACTATTTGTTATCAGTTTTGGATTGCTTGATATATCCCGTGATTTTTCAGTTATTGACAAGTTGCAGTTCCTTAACTATGCAGGTCAGTTCAAAATTAGAATTTGTGTTTTTTATATTGTTGGATTGTATTAAGGTTTAATCATAATGATGACAGATTTTAGATTATATATAATAAAACACCTAAACATACATTTATTCATACATAAATACCAATGCACACAAAAATACCTATTCATATTGATGCATATTTACCGGACAGTTTCATTCAATTTTATTTATTCATTTACAGGTTCAGAACATTATTTTTTGATTTTTTTTCGCATCCATACTAGGAAACGGCTATGTGTATCTTGGGTGAAATTAGCTCAAATACCGGGTTGGCCAAACATCCATATTCCAGCCAATTTAGCCTTTATGACACTCTTTTAGGTTTTCTCAAAAAGGGCAAAAATACTTTGCATCCTTCATTGCAACATGAAGTTCTGAAAATATTCGCTATTTTAGGTTTTTTTCCTAAAAAGAGCTATTTTCAATGGACTCTGGATACTTTGAATTTGTGTGGAAATAAAGATACATTCTCCAAATCAAACCAGTTGGAATCGGTTCAATATACCCAGGAGACCGAAAGTGATGGGTTTAATGTTGATCAAAATTACTTGAAAAAGGACATTTATAACATAAATTTAAATAGGGAGTCAAGGTATGCGTTATATTTGAAGATTATCACAGTATATGTCATATTTGAACATCATTATGGCATGTGTTGTTCATGAATATTAGCATGGTATATGTTGTCTTTCAATGTTATAAAATAAATACGATTTCTTGAAAGAATATTTTTTACTGGGCTTGTTTTGTCTATTTGTCAGCTTTACTTTACTCATCATCTTTCTTATCAAATTATTCCATTTATTGCATTTGTGATCTTTCGGATTATAAGATGTGATTGGTATTTTTGTGAATTTTCCACAATTGTGTCTTTAAAAATTTGTGCATGCATGCATTCACACACATATACATCTGTATACATGGCTTGCATATACATCTGTATACACAGCTTGCATATACATTGCATATACATGCATCTACGTTTACTTGTATATGCATATATGTATATAAACATTCATATGTATATAGAGATACATTCATACATACATGCAAATAAGTGTGTGTATACATATAGATACTGAAATACGTGCACATATACATAAAACTATATATTTTTATTGCAGTTTTTTTTTCACGTCCAAAGTGTATCCCTGGAACTGTAGTGAACTGATGAACGATGGAAGAGATGGCATCGAACTGAACTTCGCAAGTCAAAACAGTTCTGAAGATGAATATGTACCTACACTAATTGCTCATAAATTATTCGAAATTTTACACGACCAAGATTTCATTTCAGTCTATGAGGTAATGTATTTACATAAAATATGTATGCATATTCATGTGGATGTATACTTGTATATACGTATATTTGTGTATATGCATACTCTGTGTGTACGTGTTTACTGGTATATAAACAAGTATTATTATTTGTTTCATATAAAAGGTCACAAAAATAAATGAAGACAATATAAATTTTTACGGAAAATTAATTATAATAAATTTATGCTATACGTAACATGTATATATTATCAGTCTTATATTAAAATTTAGAGTGCTATCGTATCAGCCATTTTAAGTAGATTCTTGAGTAATATTAGCTAAGTCCTGGGTATAAGAGGGGGTATTTTGAGTAGGGCCCCCAGTAGGTTAAGTTAGGTGTAATATCCTATGGATATGGGGTCGCGCATGCAAGGATTATAATTACTTCAGCTTAATGAAATGATAGCATATAATTTCCCAAAGTCTTTTTTCCTTGTTGACATTTCTCTAATGTAACTTAGTGTCCTGCTGTATATTATCTAGTTCTTAATGGTATTTTTTTAATATTTTTTTACACTCCTTAGCTAGCCGGCATTTGTTCGGTGATATATTTTTATTCGGGCAAAAAGAATGCATAATTTTGATGTGGAATTATTCCTTTTTTATTGAAATCAAATATGCAGTAAATTTTTTTTAATGGCTTAAATATAATGACGTCACCGAATGAATGCTGGTTTGTCAAGGTGCCTTGACCTTGATTCATCTCAATTATATTTACATATCATATTATAAACTTGAGCTCTTTTTTTCAAATTTTTGCATTCTCTTATTGTTAACCATAGGTTGCAATAGATACAGCGGTGAAATTGTGCGTGGATCTATACGGTTCTAACAGTTCATGCTTCACCATCCAATCAAATCGATTCTTGATTTTATTCTCAACTATGATTGGCCAGGACATCAATATTGATCTTAGGGTACACCTGTTTGAATGTATGCCTAAAATCATTCAACTCTTGGGTGAAAATGTAGTTGTTACTGCACGATTTTGGATAACAAAAATGGTTAAAAATTGCTGGAATTCTTACCCAGTAGAGTGCTCTGTCATCATCGATTCAATTTTTCAGGTTATCAAACTGTTTATTTACCTGTAAAACTTTCTGAACTGTTTATTTACCTGTATAACTTTCTGAACTGTTTACTTACCTGTAAAGGTGTAAATGTACTCCCTAGACCTTAAATAACAATGAACTTTGACTTTCTTTTTTCATGTATAAACTTGATATAGCGCGAACAGATCCGGATGCTCATGTTCTCTTACTCAAGGCCTGTTTGAATACCTTTTTCACATTTCTATATAAAAATATTTTTTTAATGTAAAATTTGTATTATTTGAAGTAGAAGGTTCGAAAAAATTCAATTAAGGATACTGTACTCTATATAGTCGACTAGTCAATATGATTGTAACCTATTTCAAGACGAAGTATAGCCTAAATGTATATTCGCTTTCTTTTTTATATACTTATGATATATTCATGAGTACATGGCAGAAGCATGTATACATTTTTGTATATATATATATGTAAATGTTTATGTACGTATATCAATTTGTATAGGCAATTAAATGTATGGAATCCAAGTACATGCTGCCTGACATTGTTCCCTTATGGATAAATTCCCTATGTGAAAAATTCAGCAGTGAAAGGCCAATCAAGTGAGTCATTTATTTGTTTAGTGCAAATTCGAATATTATTGAAAAATTTGAAAATACCAGTAAAAAATATCGGTATGCTCGATACCAATGAAATACTTCAATATTTAGATGATCTCGTTGAAAAAATTCATGTACGCAAATTATATGAGTTCATATTTAATTCCTTTGTTCAACTTGGGCTATAAGTAAAATTTTTGAAAAATATCACATTCGCGTAATATGCATGAGAAAAAATCAGCGCAAGTTCAAATATTGGAGGCATTTTTCAATAATTTTGCATAAGGGTAAGTTATATTATTCATGAAAAAAATTTATTTATGTAAATCATTTATTATTTAACCGTTAATTCAGATATTAACTTTAATTCCATTTTAGGGTAATTTTATTCAAAAGTTTAAAAATATCATAAAGAAATTTCTATATTTTTATGATATCAGTGAAAAATTTTGCACATGTGCAATTCTTAAAGAATATTTCCGTATCTAAGTAGTAAATACTGAAAAACTCCATTATAGGGTAATATGGCAAAACTACAATTTATAGTCTATAGTATTACTGAAAATTTCTATACTTTGATACTACTGGTGTAAAATTTTATGTTAATAATTTAGAATTACTTGTATTGGAAATGTTCAGGTAATCTAGAAAAATTACAAATATGTATGGTAAAAATATTTATAGAACAATAAATTGATATTAGTATCGAAAAAAATTCCAAATTTTTGTAATGTTAAAAATTTTATGTACTTTGGTAATTTACATAAAAATGTGCAGGTAAGAAAAAATTTCCATACCTGAATTTAGTGATAGTAATAATTCAAAAAATTTAATTTATCTATTTCGTATCGAGTAATATTTTTCATATATATATTAGCAGGACAAAGGTTGTGATCCATACAATTTTACGATGCGCTGAATCAGTCGAGAATTATTCAAATTTAATTATATCAAACCTGCTAAGAATACTGGGTAATGCATCTTTTAGTCAGGTACATTTTTTTAATTTTCTTATAGTATGTAAAGCAAACTTTGGATATGAATAATTTGTATAGACAACCAAAGTTATTTGTTCTATCTAAAATTCGCTATATCCGATGATCTGACCCTGAATTTGTCACGATATGAATTGTTCATTGTTTTGTTATAAATAAAAATTTGTTAGAATAGAATTCCTTATATTTAAAGTTTAGTACGTTAAAAAATATCCTATAAAGTATAAAAAGCTTTTTTTAGCATCATTACTATTTGTAGACAACTTAAGTTGTAGTTTAAATTGTCAGCGGCTGTCTGAATAGTTGATATAGAATACTGAACAGTGATTTGCCGAAATTTGCTTTTGATGGCATATCTAGATGACTTTTAATCGATAGGAATCGTAGTAGAATTTAATTTACATAGCATGTAAGGTGGACAAAAGCACGATTTGAATAAATATCAAAATTTCGGAAAAAATCAGAATATTTCAAAGAAAATTTTAAGAAAGTTCACCTGATGCACATCAATTGTGATGAACGATCAATGATAGTAGAGATATAGAGCAGAGAAATAAGAGAAGGGTAGAATTTTAAATATGGCTTGAGCTATGTTCTAGAACAATGTATGCATTCTGTACCAATCTGTATCAACAAAAAATATATATCATAAACTATCTTGTGATGTATCTACATTTTTTTGTATACGTGTATGCAATACAATTATACATTGGCTGTATACGTAGATACATTTTTTATATACACATATACGTACATATATACATTAAAACATATTTATGACATACACGTATTTACACATAAGTTGATGTCATCATGCAGTAAAATGTGGATACGATATGTTTTGTAGGATACAAGGGAATTCTCACTGTTGGCAGTTTTAAAGCTGGTACTAGTGAACATCCAACTTCGTAAAAGTTTTGCTTATACGTTTGTTCGAGATTTGCTTAACTTAATGAAATCGATTTGCGATAGCAAAAATACGCTAGAATTGAAAGGAAATGTCGGAGATAAGGTACGTATTTGTACGTATATTCTTGCAATTATTATTTGTATGCAGTAGATGTGTAAACGCATTTCAAATTCTAGAATTTCTATAACAATTTTTACTATGTATATAAGTATACGTATGCACTTCGTTCAAGTAACTATAGCTTATTATTTTTTAATGATGTATAATTTTAAGTGCAATTGATTCCGAGTCAGCACTTATTTGTATACAGTGAAACCTCTTAAGCTGGACATCTTGTGTCTTTAGGCAACTTGGTAGGCTGGACAGCTGACGAGACGATGGCTTTTCAATTTGAGAATTATTTTTGCTTATTGTATATCTGGACACCTCATTAAGTTGAACATTTTAGTCATCGATGATGAAGTGTCCGACTCAGGAGGTTTCACTGTCCGACTCAGGAAGTTTCAATGTAAAAATATGTGTCTATTTGCATGACGATTTAAATATTGAATGAATTTTACACAAATTGTTAAAACTTTGTTTGTATCTAAATGTATCTATATACTTTTTATGTGTTTCAGATTCAGAAAAGTGATAACTTTGGTACTTCTGAGAACACGCTCAGGTTAAGTATCCTAGCTGTACATCATGTATTCGGTAGTCTTGGGATTGAATCCCTATCATTTTTCCCTGATACGCATAAAATTATCCTGCAATGTCGTTTGTATCCGTCTTTAATTGAACATTGTGATGCATTACGACAGCTTATTGGAAGCATCTTGAAAGGAAAGAAGCATTTATTACGGGAAAATCTTCCGCATTTTTTTGAACTTGAAGTTGCAGTCAGAACATCAGTGGCTGGAATCGTATCTTTTCAAGAGTCAAGAAATAATTCTAAAAGTAACAGCAAAAGCAGTTATTCCGAAAATGTTCGAAAATATTCAGAGGAACGATACAAAAATATTGTAGGAAATGAAAAAAATTTCAAGAAAGATTTTTCTGAAAGTGGTAAAAAAAATTTGGAAGAAAATATTACAAATGAAGTTGTTTCTGCAGAAATTTATTCGAAGCAAATGCTTAAAGCAATGGGTTTTAGGCATTTCCAGGAAAGCGAGACCGAATTGTGCCCTATTCAGGAGAAATTGTGCGAACTATTTGATACAAAAAAATGCAAAAATATACTGGATTGGAATTACTGGTTTTCGAACTTGAAACTTGGTGTGTTACAAAATTCGACATCCCAGCTTCTGAGTGATTGCTTGCCACTGGCACAGGTTCGAACCCCACATTTAATTATGTCGTTACATACAGTCAAACCTTTCAAGTAGGACAATTTGTCGTCAAAGGTAAAATGTCCAACATAAGGAGGTATACAGATGTACAAGGGTTGCAAAAACCTATTGAATAGAAATGTTGTCCTCTTGTACAACCTACTAAGGTGTCTGGAGATACGAAGTGTACAGCTTAAAAGGTTTCACTGCATATAAAAAAAAACATTGTTCTTGGGATTTTTTCTTTATTCTTAAATGCCAAAAATCTTATTTATGTGCTCCTCATTTTGAAAGCGAATTTCTATCTATATGCATACTGGTAATGATATGCACGTACCAATATGAATATACTTAAATGTGTGCACGTACATATGTACATTCGTGCACGTGCATACGTAAATGTATTTTGTTTTTTTCTACATTCAAGGTTCACGAGAAAATGATTGATGATCTTTTTAATGCTGCTTTCTTAAGCATATGGGAATTTTTCAGCGAAGAACTGATGGATCATGATGAAAATATTTTCCGACAGAATTTCAGGGCAATGATTGTAGATAACATTGAAAATGCACTTTTTTCAAAAAAATTGCCGCAACTCATTTTAATTCAGTTATTGGGCCTAGTGGAGTACATGGAATTAAAGGTAATTGCTATTCGATATATGCTATATATAGATATTAAAAAGTTATTGGTTGGCTTTGTAGGTACAAACATACTAATGTAAATTTATGTAGGCATACAGGATGTGCACATTTATGCGCATAGTCAGTATGTTTTCTTCTTTACTCTCTGGAGAAATGATGCATACGTATATATAAATTGATGAAAGTATAGCATATTTATGCCCATATATTCTTCATATGAGGTCGTACATTTTTTAATAGCATTTCTATTGGCTTATGAAATTTCCATGAAACTTGTGTCATTTTTTAGCATTACTTTGTCTTTTTTTGCATTGTGAAAGCAAATTTTTTATTAATGTTAGGCTCTTAATCTTAAAATCACGCTTAAATGATATCGATAGTTTCTATATGTTAGTGTACGTACATGAATAGTACTGAAGTTCAGGCTCAACTAATCTTTACACATATGAATCATGCACATATTAAATATTGAGTTGTGTAAGCTGAACTGTATACTGAACTGTGAGCTGATAAAGACACTTTTATTCGAATTTGAATTTGACGACTCACCACTTTAAATGCGAACTTCAATTTTCATAGTTAGTACTGCTTTATTATCAACCTAATCTTTTTCTCTAGTGTTTATGCTTTTCCCTTTCCATATATAACTTGTCAAGGTAATTTAGAATACGCTTATTCAAATGTATACAACTATGAAGAATCGTTATATAGTCACACAAATCATAGAGGCTGAGTATGAATCATACTATAAACTTCGGATGCAAACGAATATGTCTAGATTGCCATTTAAAAATTGGTTAAATCCGATACTGAATTTGGATGCATTGTGACTTTTCGATTGTTTTTTGCTAAAATGTAAATTCTATAATTTGATTGGTTTTGTCCTTTTAAAATTCTACACGGATATAGACAGACAAACAGCTAATTTTGCTAAAAAAAACCACATCGACCAAATATATACAATTACTATATTTGATCTATTTAATTAGACCCTCTGGTCTTAAAGTAACTTTTTCAAAAATATAAATTAAAAAATTTTTGTTTACATGATTATTTGAATTCAAACTGTTCTTACTGCTTATTTTAGAAATTACGAGAAATTTTCTTTGAAAATTTAATATGGTGTACAATTATTTGAACATCGGTTGAAAGATAGATAATTCAATTTTTATAAAGATATATATATTTCTATTGTGGAGTAATCAAATTTAAACTTCAAGTAGATTTTTTCTTATCTATTCAGTTTTAATGCACAGCAAAACTTCCTAAATCGGACGCATCATCGTCTAGTGCTCAAATGTCCACCTTGAGGAAGTATACAACATGCAACTGACAAAATTGATTTTTTTAAAAGTCAAATATTTTTATTACAGAAAAATGTTCTCAGACACTACTGCTAAAAAAATAATAACATTTGAGTTTATAATAATAAGATGAACTAAGCAATTCAAATCAATTCATTTAACACTTGTATGTCATTTCTTGGCGAATGAAAAAAATACCATTTTACTGTCCATTTATCAAGGTTTTTTTCTTTAATATTCTTTGTGGTTACATATGTTTGTTGTCTAGTGTCTAACATAACAAGGTGCCTACATATGAAATGTAAATTAAAATAGAAATTCCTTGTCGTCTTATCAGCTGTCCAGTCTACAAAGATATCTGGAGATTGAAAAAATGTCCAACTTAGGAGGTTTCACTGTATTCTTAATTCAAATATATATATATATGCACCTGCATTGTAAGATAGAGTGGCCATTTCAGTAACTTCTGTTGATTTGAATACTGCTTCTCAGATATTAAAATATTTTATTTTCTTCCCCAGAAAAAATCAATACCTTTGAAATCATCAATTCTTATGAAGAGGGCGATTGAAGTTCGAAAATTTGCCTTATACGTCTATTATGCGGAGAAAGAGTACACAGAAATGAAAGTAAATTGCAGAGAAGGTCAACGTTTGAAAATTTTAGGAAATTTATGGGATCAATCTGAAGAAAATTCTCAAGATACTTCATACACTTGCGGAAATTGGGAAACTTTTGAAAAGTGGAATGAAAAAAGTGAAGAAATTTTTGGAACAGCTGGAGAAAATTTTGAAAAATTTTCATTCAATAACAAATCCGAAAAATCAGCTAAGATAATTGAAAAAGGCGCAGGAAAGAGTAAACAGAAAGAGGAAATTTCTGGGAAATTCTTAGAAAAAAACAATTTAATCAGTACAAATTCTGTCAGCCGAAATTCAGAAAGTATTAAAAAAAAGAGCAAAAATCAGAATACACCCGAAAAATTCCTCGAAACATCAATAAAAAGTCACCGCAGTAACAAAGTTGGAGGAAACCAAGAAAAAATACCCAAAATTTCTGTAAATTCTTCTACAGGCATGAACGAAAATTCTTTGGACTTTAGTCGAAATTTACAAATTACGGAAAATTTGATTACTGCCTACTGTCAACTTGGTTTGAAGGAAGCGGCAGAAGGATTATTGAAGAATTCAGAGGTTCGTTTAAATATGTTGACTTTTTATATGCATGTCCTTTAGGGTTACGTGCATACGTGCTGATACATATGTACAAGTATGCACATATAGTTCAAGTAAGCAACTTTTGCTAAATGGTGCCCAGTTACTACTGCTAGTCGACTTACTTAAGAAAAAAGTTATTTCAAATCAATGTTGGCAAAGGAAATGAAATAACAAGCAATTGTTTTAAAATCAGATGAAGACAAGGTAAATGTTGGCCAAAATAATTATGGAAGCTTTGCAAGAAGACGTAAGAAATTATCCAGATTCTTATCTTTATGAAAGAGTTTATTGATAGAGAATCGGGCTCAGTTAAAATTGATTTTTAACAATGACTCGTCATACCATCAGCTGTATAGACGAAGGTCGGAAAGAAAAGAATATACTTTAGATTTTCATAAATATATATATATATATGAAAATTTATCTAATCAAGAGTTTTCTACTAAAAAGTTACCTAAAAACAACCCAAAATTAGAGAAAGATACATGAAATAAAATCAATTTTGGCAAAGGATGTAAAAATTTCCGAGCAATGTAGAAAAGTATAATTATTTACAAGCCCAAAAGCTTAAAAAATTTGAGGAAATTTATTTACTTTCATCTGGTCGTTTTTTATGGAATCAGGGGTACGTACAAAATTAATTTTTAAAACTCACGAATTTTTCAATTCATTGCAATAATTATCATTTTTTTGTTCATTTAAGGTTCTCACAAATGAAGAACTTGAGTATTTAGATCCCAGGGTGCTTGAAAAGTTAGGTCGATATCAAGAAGCTTTTGACTATTATACCCAAGAATTAGAGAAATCTGGGATCAATGATGAAAATTGGGTATATGCTCAAAGTGATGAGGATGAAGCGATAAATGCGCAAACCAGCAAAAATATCCCAAAGAGGGAAAATACACCAGTGGACAAAAAAGGGATAAATACCCAAAGTTCTAAGGATAAAAGCATATGTTCGGATATAGTTAGCCAATTTTATAATGCCGAAATCGGGAAATTGCGATGCATGTATGAGTTAGGAAACGAATCAAACTTGCTTATCAGAGCAATTGAACTTTCAAATGATTTTCAAAAGTGCAGTTATGACAATATGCTTCCTTTTGATTGCAACAAGGTGAGTAAATTACTAGACTGCTAGTTTATATATATATATATATATTAACTTTGATGTAAATATACATTTTCAAAATTTTTTAGATGCATTATTTTATGTATGTATGTTTACATTAGATTAATTTGACTATTGCCATCATTTTTCACTCTTAGCATCAATAATTTTGTTGCTTTTATGCATTATCATTGTCGATATGCTCGTAATATTTTTCTGTGAGGTTTTAATTGTATAATAATTATACCACAGATAATAATTTTTCTAAATTTTCAAAAAAAACATTTAAATTCATTTATTCCTTTGATTTATTTGGAAGTTGAATTCTTTTAAAATTTTGATGCCTATTGAAAATGAATTTGATTTTTCAACTTTTCTCTTATAAATTTTTTACTTTTTGTTAATTATTTTATCTTTTTCTACATTTTTTTATTAGATAATTTATCAAACCTGTTTGAAATTTTCTTTAAATTTTTTTTGAATATTTTATATTTGTTTTGGAATTTTCTACAAATTTTTTTTACGCTCTGGCACTTTTTTAAATGCTTGCACTCCTAGTGGATTGCTGAAATCAATGACCTTGGTGCAAAAGCATGCTTTTCCTTGGGAAATTGGACTCAAATGGATCATTTCACAAAGAAGGAAAATGTTTTAGAAGATGTTATGTGTGACACACAGACAGATGGAAGTTTTTATAAAATGGACATTATCTTGGCTATAAAAAATGGAGATTTAAATGTTGGTAAACGACTCATTGAAAAAGAAAAAAATTCTCTGTATCCTTTGATTGAATCGCTTTTCGAAGAAAATATGAGGTATTTATGTATCTTTGCAGAGATGCGTACGTGATTGATGTTACATATTTCCATCCTTTAAAAAATCATATAAAAATTTAAAAAGAACTGCATAGTAGAAAGATAAATTTACCAGAATAGCTGCAATAAATAAATTTTAAAAAATTACATGAAGCTCTTTGCTTCATGTACAGTAACCTTCGGATCTAGCCAATTTTCCAGGGCCATCGAATAAGTATATGCATACCGAAATATCTAAGACTTGACTTGGACCCAGTAGCTTTTTATTTGTTTCTTTTAAAGTAAACATTCGTTAAAATCAAGTTTAATATGCGTGCATACAAAGTTTAGATTATGTACATTTTCATGAATTTTAATTTAGAAAGAATGCAAGTTATACATTGTTGAATTTGTAAAACTGTTTTTATGTATTCAGTTTTAAAATCATGTTTTCAGTCGAGCATATCCGTGTATGATCGCCTTACAAGAGCTAAATGATCTCGAAGACGTTGTAAATTTCAAACAAAAATGGACTGAAACAGATCAAAATCGACTTCATTTGCCTGGAAATGATCGATCTAGTATCAAAATCATACAAAATAAAGTAGATTCAGTCGGATATGATCAACTTAAGATGCTCAAATTGAAGTGGTTCAATAGATTCAGAATGGTTTCTGACGATTTATCTGTTTGGAGAAATTTGATGAACATTCATTCGCTAGTTCTCAGTCCTGAAGAGGTATATTATTCTTTTTATGCTATGACTTTTTTCTATTATTTGGTAGTTTTACACCGACTTTAATTTCTTGGTGTGTACTAATATCTCTAATTCGATACATTTAATGAACTGAATGTTCTGCAATAACTGACAGTATCAGTTTATTGAATATCAACTGTATTGTATATACATGTATACACATTTTAAAAATGTATATACATCCTGTATTTTTATGTATATCTTTTTGTATGCGGGTATAAAAAATACATTATTCGATTTATGTTCGTAAATGCATGTGCAGCAATTTCTTGCACCTGTTTTATATCCCTAAACTTCGGATACAATAAAATTTGACTAATTTTTACTTATAATGAATAAATGAAAAGAGTGATTTTGTGGCAGATTTAGTTTTAGATCTTCAGATATATCGAATAACTTAATTAAATTATGTGGGTACTGTTTGCTTGAAAATACAACATATATATTTTTTTTCATTTTTTTAGGTTTTATTTCAGCATTTGATTTCATTTGTTTCTCGAATTACACATATTTAGGTTATATAAATACATAATTTATTTGGTTCCTTCATTTTTACATTTTTACAAATTTTTTTCATTTTTTATAAAATTCCCTCTCTTAGGATATGGACTCTTGGGTAAAGTACGCTTCAATAAGTCGCAAACAGGGTAATTACCCTCTAAGCGCTTTGATATTTGGCAAGTTAGGCGTCGAATTCTCAGAAAATATGTTATTCAGCAAAAAATATCCTGAAATTTCATCAAAACCAGCAAAAATTTTCAACAAAAATTGCGAGTTACACCCAAAAATTGTATACAACTTTAATAAGCTGGTTTGGCAAGTGGGCTGTCATAAAGAAGCTATGTCCGGAATAAAAAACTTAATTGAAAATTTAAATGAGAAAGTGCCAGTTACAGAAGAGTCCAACCATTGGTTGGTGAAAAGCCTTCTTATTGATGTGCAGTGGCAATTGGTTCATTTGGATCATCAATCCACCGATGAGGTTGATGCTTCACTGAAGGTGAAATGTACTTGTTTATTTTATGTATATCTTTATATTTATATATATGAATGTAGGCCTACACAATTATTTTTTCCTGTTAGCTTTTGACATTCTTACATGTATACATGCATGTAACTAGACATATACATTCATACGTATATACAGATACATATATACATAAATATACATTCATGTATACGTATATACATATATATATAGATAAATACATGCATATATATATGCAAGGACAGAATTAAAAAAAATTATAAAGCGTATTAAAGATGCTTTTATTTTTTATTGGTATGCAGGACCATTTGATACAATCAGTTACAAAGGCAAAGGACCTATCTTCAACTTATAAAACATGGAATATTTTTGCAAAGTTGAATGCAAAATTTGCAAAATTTGATAAATCTCATGTGCCTCATGCTATAAGTGGTTTCTTTAATAGCCTTTCTTACAGCTCTTCACAGGTATGCATATAACGAATATACGCATAGAGTCATTTTGAAGAACTAAATTGCTATGATAGTACAGAAAAATTACTCTTTTATCCTTTTTTTGCCTTTTAGAAATTATTCCGAAAATTTACTTTCCAATGAACATAAACTCACTTTGAATCGAAAAGACACAAAAGTATGTTTTTGGCCAATTGCATTTATTGTTCTTTTTACCATTCTTCTCGTTAAGTTGTGACAAACACTGATTTTATACAACGGTATCAAAATGATATTTCCCAAGGATAACAATGTTTCATTTCCGGCAAAGTAGATGTTCTAAATCGGTTTAGGTTGCGTTAAAATGATTCGGTCTATTTTAGACTCCTGATATATAGAATTTTATATAGATTAGGTGTACAGATATTTCAACAAAATTTCATACGTTTCCTTAGGTATAACTGCATATACGTTTGAAAAAATTATACATACAAGGAGAAATTTAAATTTTTAAGGAATTTATCTTCAGTGTATACTCATTTTTCTTATTGCACACATAGTACAGGAAAATATTTTCTGAGTCATTTCGTTACATATGTATTTCTTTGAATACTACTGTTATGCTATGTTCTGCACTCATGATCTATCACTCAAGAAAAAGTTGAGATACTTAGTCTAAATATTTACAACTTTACATCAAATTTTTTGTATCAACACTGTTTTACTCATTCAAAAAAATTGGGAAAAAATAATGAAAATAATTTTTTTTGTTCCAAGTAATGTTAATCAATTTTTTACATTTTTTTACATGTAAGAAAATCAGTTTTCAATTTTTACATTCAATATTTTTAGAAATGTATGCTTTTTTTTCCTATAGAGGAAAATTAAAATTCTTCAAGATACTCTTGAACTTTTGAACCTATGGTATGAATTTGGAGACGAAGAGGCCCCGAATAGAGCTATGGAATTGGGAATCGAAGCTTGCTGTGTTGACACGTGGCTTTCCGTTGTGCCTCAGCTCATTGCTAGAATTCATACCGGAACTCCACGTGTAAACATGTTGTTAAAGCGATTAATATTGCAAATCGCAAAATTGCACCCACAAGCGGTATGTATGTATTTATGCATGTTTTCCATTAAACCTGTATGTAGTTTTGATGCTTTTTAAATAAAAATTTTATCAAATGTGCTGAATTTTTGTTCAATATTTGGCATTTGACAGAATATATATATTTATATGTTTTTTTGTATAGGAAACTTTGAATATTATGAATGCGTCGGGACCATTGAATAAATTTGTTACATCTACATATAAAGCTGAACTTTGACTTTTCATTTATTCAAAAGAAGTTGAAATTTATTAAATGCAAAGTTGCTACATACGAAGTTTAACATGTATACATTTTTTACCAAGTGATTGAATATTTTTGTTTATTATGCATATCGTCAGTTATTGCATTAAAATGCTTTTAAGTGGCATGTATCCTTTTATGTATGTATGTATGCTTATTATCGGACATATTCGTTGACGATTTAATTAGCTCGAGCAAATTACTTAAGATAATGCATAATGTAAATATGACCATGTATAGATTTTTTAATTTCTTGTCGACTATTGGTGACTAGCCAGTTGACTACTTTAGGAGACTTTATTGAAATATTTTTTCTACCTATCAGATTTGTTATTGGTTATAATTCGATTCATTTTTGTAAGATTTGATTCGCTTTTGTAATGAATTTTTTTGCAATTTTATGAAATCATTTACATTATATTATATATTTATATATATTTACCTTTTCAAGCTGGTTTACCCGATTGTTGCTGGTAGTAAATCAAGTGCTCACCCTGAAAATAGTGCTATATCCGAAATATTGGCTGAATTTAGTCGACTAGATAGTCGACTGATCCAAGAGACTCAATTTGTCTGTGAAGAATTGGTTCAAGTGGCCATTACTCCGGCTGAAATATGGTACGAGGGTCTCGAAGAAGCTAGTAGGCTCCGATCTGGAGGTAAAAATTTGAATGGAATGTTGAAATGTTTAAAGGTAAGAATGTTACATGCATACATATGTATATTTATGCATACATCTCTGTGCGCCAAAAAAAGTGATGTAAAGTATTTTACAGCATATCTAATGTAGAATTTATGAAATGTATGTACGTAAATGTATAAGCAAAGATACGTCTAAATATATGTATATCTGTATGTAGGCTCTCCATCATATGGGTATAGATGATAGCACTGTTCGAGGGGTTCAGTTTGTGCACACTTTTGGTCGTGATTTGGATGAGGCTTTAGATTGGCTGATGAAATTTGAATCTACCCAATCAGAATCAGATATGCATCAAGCATGGAATATTTACTATCAGGTTCAACTTGAAAGTTTATATACATGCATGGATACATATTGATGTATACATACATGTATACAATTTCATACATATTAATGCATACTGATATATACATACATATATACATTCATATGAAATATGTATACGTTATGGCACATACATATCGACGTATACATACATATTGATGCATCTATTGATGTGTACGGATACCACCATGCACTGATACATTCATATATTCTGGTGAATACATGAATAGTGCCAAAAATATGCATAATATGCATACGAGTAGAAAAATCGTATAGAAATAAAAATATGTATTCATATTAATACGGATAATACAAATTTTTAGGTGTACAGAAAAATATCAGTACAACTGGCGGGTCTTAAAAAGTTTCACCTCAACCAAATTTCTCCAAAGCTGGTTCAAAAAGGAACTAATATGAAATTATCAGTTCCGGGGACTTACCGTGCTCATAGAGAAATTATACGTATACAAAGGTATGAATATACGTGTATATTATAGAACAAAATTTAGTAAATTTTTGTATACGTGCATATATATACAAATTTATGTACATATGCACCATGAATAGACATAATTAGTAGCCTTAAGTATGTATTTTTTGAAATTGTACTTGTATATAATGATAGAGAGATACACATGCAGATACACAATCTATGCAGATATACATCAATCCATACATACTGAAGCTATTTCTATTTATAAAAAGTCATACATATATATGTTTATAAATCTAACTGAAATGTGAAGGTGGTCAATTAATCTACATGCAGATGCATAATGTATACATGTATATGTAGATTTGACTCAATTGTGAAGGTGGTCAGTTGGTCTAAGCAGCGTCCTCGTCGTGTAAACATAAGGAGTACTTTAGGAAATACTCATCCATTTTTACTCAAGGGCCATGAAGATTTACGTCAAGATGAACGAATCATGCAGGTGAAAAATTGCGCAAACATGTATTTATCATTTGTTTGTTCTCGTGTTATATCGGCCGAATTGGCATCATCAGTGGGGGGGGGGGGTAATTCAGGTAATATTTCCGCTCGAATAGGTTCCCAGTAGGCTAAATTTAATGAATATTGAGTAAAAATGTTTTTTTGCTTGCAACGAGTACGACCACTTCATCTTAACAAAAAGAAATAATAATAGCTCTATAAGAAACTTTATGGCACTGGTCATTGGCTTATACATCCGATATACATATATATATCAGTAGAACTGGTGAGTAAAATGGAGAATTTTATGAGATATTAATGCAGTACAAATGATAGAAGGTTTGAAAGGCAAATATATACTTTGATACCTTTTCAGCTCATAATAATGAGCTCATTTTTCATTGAAAAGTTGAATTTTGGAATAATCTAGTTAAAAGTTTTTGATAACCATTTAGAAGCATTTTTTCCATGCCTGTAATATATATATAGTTGTATTGGTCAGTTAAGTAATAATAGGTATAAAATGGTTAATATAGCTTAATAACAAGGAAAGTATATGACCATTCTTTATTTGAAGTAAGTGCTCGGTTTTCAATGATAATATAAAAAACTAAAACTTATTATTTTAAAAATAGCTAGTCAATAACAATAAAATAATGCCAAGGATGTACCAAAATCTTCAAGGATTTTGGCACTGTAAATTTTTTTAATCTAATTCCATGGAAAAAATGAGTCATCCAAAAAGATCGTAAAAAAATTATATACTAATCTATATTGCTTCTCAAAAATTTTACGATGAATTCTTCATTGTCAAGCTATTTTAGCACCTAAAAAATAGGCTGAAAAACTTAATATTTTACATCTTGATTAAATTTCAAAATATTTACAGTTGAGCTGGTATAATTCATTGTACTTACATTAAGTATACAAAACTGCACATACATTTACATACATATTCAAAATTGGCCCATTCACTGTTTCATTTATTCTCATTTTATATTTTAGCAGTTCGGCATGCACGTCAAACTATTTATATGGTTCACATGCAATAGACTTTTATAGTGCTGCTTGTACTGTTGCAGTTCAATGCACAGTTGAGCTTGTACAGTTCAGTTCAACATCTTGGTACTTTAGATGCAATGCGTGCATTCGGATGTATGTGTGTACAAATCTAATGCTCACGGTTCAACATACAGTTTATCTTCACAGTTCAGTTCAACGTGTTCAAAATTTTAACGTAAATGAATTTTGTTTTAAAATGCGCGTTCATATATATATGAACCCATATACGATCAAACTAATTCATTGTCATGTAGGTTTTCGGGCTCATCAATTCGATGCTGGAATCGAGTCCAAAATCGTCTAAAAGCGATTTAAATATATTTACGTATTCGATTGTACCCATTAGCCGGGACTGCGGTCTCGTTGAATGGCTAAACTCATGCGAAACGCTTCATAGTTTAATTAAGGGACATAGGGAATCTAGTGCCTTGAGAGTGAATAGGTAATATATATATATATATATATATTATATATGTAGGTATGCGTATTCATCGTTATATATGTACATGTATTTGTATGTTTTACAATTATAAGTTTGTAAATTTGTATGCATGCATAGTTTAATTAAGGGACATGAAGAACCTAGCAAAAATAAATTTATATGAATTTCATTTTGTATATATGTTGTATATAAGTTATGTATATAGCAAATTTGCTTTTTGCGAATTTTTTAATTATAATGAATAAGGAAGAGTCCTTATGCTCCGAGTTTAACTTCGGACTTTGGGAATGATGGATTTCTGACAGATTCTTTATATCCGATGTTTATTGTATATTGAAGTGTGTATATGTATAATTTATGCATATATGTATATACTTTATGAATATAATTCATGCTTAGTAACAGGTAAAATACCAAAAATTTAATTATAAAAATTGAAAAGTCATTTTTTTATTTATGAATATGTCTGTTTTAATTTTATGTTTTTCTACATAGACTACAAATGATGATGCTTACATAAGTGTGTGTATTAGTTTTTAGTTTTAAAACATTTATCATTTCTGCATATATACATCCAAAATAATTGAATTTAAATATACGTTTCCAGACTATGTATAGCAATTTGTATATAAGTGTGTATATGTATGCATTTTTATTATACACGTATACATAGACTTGTATGTTAATGTGTATACAGACTATGAATATAAGTGTGTATATGTATGTATTTTTATTATACACGTATACATAAACTTATATATTAATGCGTATACAGACTATGTATATTACTGTGTATATGTATGCATTTTTATTATACACGCATGCATAAACTTGTATATTAATGCGTATACAGACTACGTATATTACTGTGTATATAGACTATGTATATCAATACGTACATATGTGCATATAGAAGTTGCGGAAATGAATGCATACGTAATTTGTCTACATGCATTTTTATAGTAACAATGTATTAAATAATCTTACATAAATACTTTTCTCAGCAAAAAGTTTTTATACAAATTTTTACTTCCAGTGCCAAAAATTTTATTTGCATTTAGATGCTATTTTTTTAATCCTTGCTAATCGAGGAATTATGTGCAGTTTTATTAATTTTTTTCAGTGAACAAAGATTTCTAATACAAATTGCGCCCGAATACGATCGATTACCAATACTTAACAAGTTAGAAGCATTTGAACGTGCATGTGCACATACGGACGGACAAGATTTGAATTGCGTTTTATGGAGGAGTAGTACATCTGCTGAAGATTGGATTTTCAGACGTACAAATTATACTCATAGGTATATATATATATATTGATACATAAATACATCATACATGTGCAAATCAAACTTAATTTATTATTTCATCTCTATTTGCAGTCTAGCAGTAATGAGTATGGCAGGCTATATAATAGGATTAGGCGATCGACATCCTAGCAATATAATGTTGGATAGAAAGACTGGAAAAATTGTTCATATTGATTTTGGGGATTCCTTCGAAGTCGCAATGCAACGAGAGAAATTTCCTGAAAAAATTCCATTTCGGTTGACGCGTATGCTTATACATGCAATGGAGGTACGTCATTGGCGATAGAACTTTGCAAATTTTGCTAATTGGTTAAATATGTGATTTGATATGAGTAGCTAGAGATAATATCATTGGTTTATGTCGAAAACCTGTAATGTTCTGATCCAATCACATTGATTTCTTTGCTATCGACCTTAGAGTTGCCCTTGCTATTGGTTGGAATAACTGTACTTGCATAAATCGTAGTTTCATTTATATCGGTTGTTCTTGTTGAAACTAGTGTTCGATGGCCCACAAAGGCTCTAGAGAGACAAAGTTAGGGTTAGAGAAGAGTATAAAGATATAATTTTGACAAAGAAAGACCCAGTAGCATTAGAGGTTTACAGAGCCTAATTCTACTTCAACATGAATAGCATTCTAGAACGTTCTTTGACTACACATAGAAGGTTGTTACTAATACACTACATTGTGTACTATACTAGCATTTTGTAATATAAGCTAACATATAGCAACACGTAACTGGCAGAATCATTACAGTTCTAAATCAATAATTTTTCCATTCATTTGTACATTAGTTAAAGTAAAAGAACAATATTTTTCTATGTTCTTTTACTGACTGGATCAAACAGTTACAGGAAAAATTTGGAAAAAGTGTAACAAACACTATTTTAGTGTAAGAATTGTTGTACAGGTGAAATAATGAATCAGAGAGAAGTGACGATGAAACACAAAAAGCAAATTTGATTGTTCAATAATAAGCGAGTCCTTTTGCTCGTGTAAGGCAAGTAATCGATTTCCAGAATGGGGAAATATGTGGTTGATGTCCATTGAATATATCTTGAAAGAACATTTGACAGTTTATACGCAGGTTAGGTACAGTTCACGGTTGAAGTTTAACTTGTACAGGTTCTATATAGTTCGCGCACCTCACAGAAAATGCGCAACTTTAATTCCACAAAATATCTTGTTGCATATCGAAAAGATAATGAAAATAAATTTTTTGTTGTGCAATCTTAGGTAACAGGTGTTAACGGAACATTTCGGGATGCATGTGAATGTGTTATGGACGTGTTACGGGGTAACGATAACAAAAATTCGTTATTGAACATGTTAAATGTATTTGTGTATGATCCACTAGGTAGCTGGCATACAGTTCAACATTCCGCTAGTAATGCTTATGAATCGACAACATTAGAAGTTGAGAGTTTCGACATCAGCAACTTAGAGCAAAAAGTATGTATCATGCAGTCTTATACATGCTCATATGTTTTTATACTACGTAGATGATTTGTTATCCTATTTATACATATGTAAGATGCATGTATTTATTCCGTATATCTACGCCAGACATTTTATTCAAATAGTACACCTACTTGGTGTACTATTCGAATAGATTTCATCTTCAATGTATTCAATCTTCAACTTCTCTTTTTCTTGTGTAAAGGCAAAGATTTGGTTGACAGAAAAGCAATATTAACCATGAAAGTAATATTATATGTGTACATACTCACAAAATAAGCATTTAACTTGCATAAAATATCATATCTGCGTATTCAATCAATCCCTTTTCATGTACGTATACAATAAAATTAGACCTTTTTATCATGCTAAATCATTCGCATTGTATATGTTAAGTTTCCCTTTTAAATTATAAAAAATTATTCATTGTCTTTACAGGAAGAAGTAAATCTGTCTCGGATAGGGCTCGAAAATGAATCGTGGGAGGATAAAATCTCTCACAAATGGCTATATTTACATCTTAATATTGCTGAAATCAGTAGCACTAAGCAACAATTGCCGTTGTATTCGAATGAATATAAAAAGGACAATTCACGTGCAATTGCAATACTCGAACGTATATGCAAGAAACTCAATGGAGATGTATGCGCGAATAAGAATACAGTACATACTGACGTTAAAAAACAGGTGGATCTGTTGATTTCGCAGGCTACGAGTGACGAGAATTTATGCCAACTTTATTCGGGGTAAGATGTAATTACTGTTTTCGTTATGTTTTTAGATAGCACTAGCCATATCTAGTTTTTTCATTGATCTAGACTAGCAAAGTATGTTTTCCAGTAAACTAGCTACTGCTTTGAATATTTATTTATATTGATGTAGACTAGGGCATACATATTGGTACTGGCGAATAGTACTAGAAATATATTCTAAATAAGGAATTTTTATTTAGTTGAACTTTTTATAATTTAGTTATTATTTAGCATAGGAGATATACAAATAAATTGCATTAACCTCATATATAATTATGTCCAGTATACAGGATTGTATTTTGTATTTCGGTCTTCCATAGATACTGTTTTAAAAATATGCAATGATTGCTAGTATTCTGGAAATTCAATCAATAAAAAAATCAATTGTTGCGTATTTCAGAATATGTAATTTATTTATTTATTTTGTCAAAATTTGTAGCAATTTTTGATTCTGTTCTTGCATTAAAATATTATGGAAAATTTTACTTTTGATTGTAGTGATCCCTCGATTAGTGCAATTTTTGAGTTAATGTAGTGTCTTAATTGTCACCAATTTCATGTAGCATGGGTAAGCATTCAATGAGTATGCAGAGTTTTCACAGGCAACAGCATAAATCGAGGAATTGCAATTGGTTGAATTTCATTCAAAATTCGATTGATCAATTACGTGTATTTTTCTTCAGGTGGATTCCTTTCTGGTGAATAGCTTTATATATAGCGAAAATTGAAGGATTGGCATAATATATAGACCTTATTTTTTATGCATATTTTTGTGATGCTATCAGCTTGTTGCTCTTTCGAAGATATTTATCTTTAACGGAGATATATATTCTTTGTAATCCCTATGAATCATAGAGTTTTCTGCATTTTATAATATTGTTTTAGAAATGGATAGTTCATATTTAAAGATACTAAACAAAAAAGCTTCCTAGTTTGCATAAGGGCAAAAATACTGGTTTTGGTGAAAACCCTTTTTGAAAAACTTAAGCCGTATAATATTGACTTGATGAAAACAAAACCGTTCAAAGCAATAATTCTATTGTAGTTAAAAGTAAAATATCAGCATGACTAGTAATTATAAAATTAAAAAATGCTTAATATAGAGTATTATCATGTAAGTGTGAATTTACTCACTGAAACCCCTCCAAAACAATAATTGTATCGGAAGAAAAAAATGATTTTTTAAATCATATATTGAGAGTAACCAACATATAAATATATTTTGAACAGAATATTTAATTTCGAGCCATAGAATGTATATTTTTGAGGGGTTGGCCACAACAAGAACATCGAATAGTGAATTTCATGTCCAATGTCCTTTGATCATGATCGGTTGGACTGATGTACAAAGCCAAATTGGACCAACGCAGCAATTTAACTCAAAGTTCCGTGCTGAACATAAATAAATCTTTCCATTCCTCGCGAAACATGGAAGATCATTAAATCATTGCCTGGCAGTTCCACGTAAAAATATGTCTGAAATCATCGAACGAATAATTTTTGGCCACATTACAATATGAAAGATTTGGCCCTAATTTTCTCAACCTGTTCAAGCAATTTTATTGAATACTACTTTTAGTTATATTTCCATGTTATGAAAATATTCCATGCAATGTGATTTACCAAAATTGGTACTAGATTTTTACATTAATGTTATTATACAATGCACTGCTATTGAAATTGTTTTACTTCCTTATTCAAGAGACTGAAGAAGCAAATGAACAATGAGCTCTAACTCCTATTATAATTTAGCTACAGAGATGGTAAATTCTTAGCACAACCCTAAATATTGTTCAAAAACCTTTCCAATCCAGCAGTCGTTTTTTTATTTTTTTCTAAATGTTTACAAAAGTTCTTGTCCTTAAACCAAATGGATTTTTCTGCATATTATTTAGAGTTGTGTTGTGAAAGTACAGAGATTGAGGCATGAGAGCAATGAAAAGTGAAAAGCGAGCGAACACGAATGTAATATGATTAGAGCATTATTATTCGGACATTATTTACTATTCCAGTACCACAAAATAATCTGTAGCTCACTGTCTCTGAACACTAATTCATCTAGTAGTATTTTTGAATGTGGTATTTACCATTATTCGAACATGTTACAATATCATAATGTCATACATGAATGCGTACGTGCACGGAAAAAGAAACAAGTAAAAGTATGCTTTAAATTGCAATCAATATCTCGAGCACATTTTCAAAACTAAAAAATCTGAGCACATCATAGTAATACTCTTTCTTCTACCAACTTGAAATATACATTTATACATTTGAACAACAAGACACAAAAGAAAGGAAAATGTATATTACAGCTGCTGCAACATAGGTAATATAATGTAATGGGCAAAAAATTTTCCAAATGCAAAGTAGTTTATGGAAATTTCATCTCAGCAAATCTCTACGCCATAGACAGACCCAATCCAGCTTCAGACCCAACCCAATTCTCGATCGCCAAAGCAACCAATACATCGGACTCGTACACATATATACATACATCCATCCACGACAGCAGAAATGCACAGAATGGATTTAAATGTCTTATAGGTTAAGTAGGGGGTTCGAAACTCGCGCAGGGCATTGTTCTTTTGATGGGCCACATTTTGTGAGTGTGAAACTGTTCAGAAGCATTGATGCATCAGTCTCGAAGCATACCAGTAGAATATGTACACCAGCTTGCAAGAAAATGGCTTCAGGAAGGTCGACGTTAGCAAACTTTTCATAGCTTCCTGTCCCTTTGAAACCAGGAGCATTGACTCTAGTCAAAAGATTGTTGTTTTCATACACTGGAGGGCACTCTTGACGATCGAACCATAAACTTAATTTCATACCTAACAATTAAAAAAATACATCGAAAGTTAGCAAAATATATGCATTTATCAGTATGCATGTTTGCATCAGTAGATTTGCATCAGGAAACATGTATCAATATATATATATATATCAGTGTACGTATGTATGCATGTATACCTTCGAGGGGTGCAAAGCTTGATAAATTCAATGTAACAACGTAAGCAGCAGTCTCATCAATATCCATCGTATATTTAAGCCATTCATAGTTTCGGATTAAACTGACAGCAATAATTTTCTTAATTTGAACAATCTGCAAATAACAAATACATACATTTACATTTATGAGATCCTGCAGCAAGCCGGCGATTGAATTTAACTTCAAGCTATTTGAATCTAATGCTAAAATTTAATATAATATATAGAAAGAAATACTATCTAATAAAAAATCATGTATGCACGATGTAATCATACAAGCATATCTTTTAATGTATTAATAGAATGAATAAATGTATTTAATTTTAACATACATAGTATATTGCACAATGATATAATATATATATATATGTAAATCTATTTACTGTGACATAATGTTTGAAACGCATTAAAAAGATATCTATAAATTTACTATTAAGAATAATAAGCATTCCTCTGACTGGCAGTCAAACTATCTTACCTCTACAGCTTCGTCGAACCTAGCAGCAGGACCAGTAAGGGTATCGTAGTTAAAATTATGGTACCCTACCCCCTCACCTCCTTCATCAAAGTTTTCTGCCTCTATAACCCCTGGTACAGGGTTGGGTACTCCCCCAAATGGAGTACTGGCCGGTATTTGTGCAGAACAGGTACCAAAGTCATTGAGATATTCTAACTGATAAGCATCGATACCGTTTCCGATTAAATTGATGATTCCTATATAAATAGATCATTCAAATCATTTGAGCTACCAAGAAACAGTACATTGAAAAAAATTTAAAAAGTAAGACACATATACAAATATAGATATGCTCAACGATACTGGTACATAAAGTAAACTTCAAATAGAATGAACGAGCATTTTAAGCAAATTCGTTACATCCAAAGTTTTAACTGATTAAATTGATTGCCGATACTAATTTACGGGTATACCGAAGTACCACCAAAATCCCTACAAATTCAACTTAAACACTCACCAACAATACCCGCATCTGCATGCGAGGATATATGACAATGTAACACCATTGGGCCAATAAAATCTGATGGTCTCGTTCTCACAATAACGTTACCCTGAAGGCTCAATGTGTCCACCCAATCTCCAGCGACATGCCAGCCTGGCACCTCAGGCCACTGGTTTTTAGGCCCAGTGAGAGGTCCCAGCTGCATGTGGTTCACATGGACGTGAAGAGGGTGCAGATTGGTACCTAAAAAAGAAAATATTTCTTAGTACCGAGAACATTAAATTTATGCAAATATTTTGCTAGACCCCAGAAAAAGTCTAAGATTTGAAACTGATTTTCAAAGATGATAATTTGAAAATAGGAGGGCAAGTAGCTCTCTTCAAAAGCCACTGAAAAATATCATTCTTCTCAGCTGTTACCTTCTTACAGTTATTTATTTCATTCAAATTGATTATAGAATAATTTCAAAAGTAACTGAAATATAGCTCTTTTCTACGGGCACCTCTTGTTATACCAGTTTTGTCACGTATATATAAATATTTATATCTTCAAGTGCATTATTATATAGATTTCTAAAAGTAGTAGCAAATACCTGATACTGACCACTGCTGAGTCTCCTCAACTGTCATCACTTGTAGGTATGTTTGGAGATCCGAAAAGATCTGTCCGTTCAACGAATCACGGACTTCTAATGCCCAGTTTCCACCATCTAAGAAGAGAAAATTAAAAAAAAATTTCAATTGAGGTTTCAGATCCAATTTTTTTCTATTATATCGGCTTACGCAGTTACATCGGAGCTTTTCAGTTGAACATTTCAGTTAATTAGTTTTATTCAATTGACTGAGCTTCAGACTAATCATTCAAACAAAATCAGAATTTTACGTGCTTCTGTACTCTCCCCTCTTCATTGTTTCAGTTGATATTCCAAAAACTGATACAATCGGGTTACACCTAAAACTGTCAGTTAATTGAATATATAGGGTTAGAAATATCAATATACATCGTCAAGGGGAGGTCGGTGGAGTGTAAAATTAACAA
This sequence comes from Vaucheria bursata, assembly GCA_032358265.1. Taxonomy (NCBI): domain Eukaryota; class Xanthophyceae; order Vaucheriales; family Vaucheriaceae; genus Vaucheria; species Vaucheria bursata. The sequence goes on along the minus strand of JAULBW010017662.1, from coordinate 11,607 downwards.
ATAAAAAAGTATATCAAGATTACTTACCTAAAGCTTTAGCGTTCAGTCCGCTTAGGTCCATTAAATACGGTGGTCTACAAGGTTCCCATAGAGGTAAATCTGCCGCCAAGAGTCTAAAACTAGGCCCGACAGTGATAGTACCTATGTATAAGAATGATATACATTTATATATGCTTAAAACTTCCAAATCAAGAAAGTAAATGTAATAAAATTAAACATAATTAAAAGAGAAGGATATACGAAATGATATTGTAGATTGAAATGCAGACATACTTCAACTTACAATTGATCTACAAAGTTTTTCTGTAAATGCATATCCAAATAACTACTATATTTTATTGTATCGTTCATTCTCGTGTATACTTAATACCAGTCTGCATCCATGTACACAAATGATATCATAGAACTAGGTATGCCAAATTCTTTTCCAGAAATCAAGATACGCGTAGATATGAATTAGGAAATCCTATCACAGCTGAAAGGTCACAACTAGTTTGAGTATTTTATTAGAAAGGAATACTATTTGGTGCCTTCTTTAAAACTGCAACGTTTCACTTAGGAAATATCCACAATATCTTCTGAAATTTTCAAATTCATAAAAATAAAAATTTACATGTGTACATACCTAATAGTACAGGATCAGTCCAAAACGGATCAGCAATATGAGAATACATGATCTGATGCACATCGCCAGCGGTCGGACAGCGAATTGCAATATCATTTCTAGAAGCTAGGGAGAAGAAAAGGGTATTCGTGGGAATCAGACGCGGGACCTCTGCTAACCAAACTCCATCTTTTGCCAATAGACCAATAGTACACTGTTGCATTTTCTTCGTTTTGGGTAATATTGTTACCATTGAATTAAAAGTAATTCCGGAATTTAACATCCTCAGCTTTGTCCATTGGCCAGCTTCAACAGCCATATCTAAATTTTCGCACCCATTAATCATAGGAACTGGGACAGTAACCTCTGTTTTGAATACTTGATCCTTGCTGAAATTCACGAAAATTTAGTTTTAGTGAAACCAATATTCAACAAACATAAAAATACATTTATAAGCAAAGAGAATAGATTTTTGTGCATGCTTCCATAACTGGCCTTTTGCTTAAGATTTAATTCTAAGGACATCTAAATTGATGAAACTACATTAGAGAGTGTCAGAATATCATTATTGACTTAAAAATATACCTAATTGCAGCAAAAGCTGAAAGGTCAGCTGGCGAGAAATCTTGAATGAACAACGATTGTTCAGGCATTTTCTGAATAGGTAAGGGTATCGCACTCGATTCTCTAGCGGAACTCTCAATAATCAATAACCCGGCAGCCCCCCCGTTAATCTGTAGGGCACTACTTCCATGGAAATGAGGGTGATACCAGTTTGTCCCCCCGCTGTGATCGCAAGGGATTCTGTACGTAAATGTATATTGGCTGCCTGGTGGTACAGTAGCAAACACATCGTCTCCCGGTGTTAAGCCGCTTATCTGGCATTATATAGAACATAAATATTGATAAAGATAACGAAAAACTTTATTGATTTCTCCAATCTTTGTGATTTTATATTTATACTCAGAGAATAGATGCTTATGGAATTGCTCTCGGTTTGTAGGTCATACTATTCAAGAGAACTTTGATTTAACCAAAAATCTTTGATTTAAATTGATGAAAAGTGCATACATACATATAAATTCTTTCATAAATAGTAAAACCTTATTATATTTAGTAATGAAAATCCTTACTATTGTAAATAAATCAGATTAATATTGACTCCAACCAATTATCTATAGTTTAAATCGTCCAAAGGCAAAACAAACATGCAAAAAAATTCTTACATGTAATCCATGTAGATGCAAATTAGTAGAAGTTGAGCCATGCAAAGTGTTTAAGAGTCCCTCTGCTGAACCCCATCCTTCCAAATCATTGATCAAATTTAGATAATAAATTGAACAAGCCTGAAAAAAGAAAATGACACTTGAGAATGCATGCAGACAGGTTACATTTAAGAAGCAAAGGAGAAAATTATCTAATTTTATATATGCAGGCATTACATTCGACTTGTATTTATCAAGAGGCAGTTCTATTGTAACCGGGGCTAGGGTTTTGTATTTGAATTGTCTATATATATATAAAATCTTAAGGTCAAAAGTTACATAAAGCGAAATTTCTTTTATCAAATAAAACAAAAAGTCAACATGTCTCTGAATTTAGATTTTCAAATATAACAATTTTTTAATTCGGCAGTCTACAAAAATGTAATATCCAAAGTTCACTGTATACTAGCAAACAAGAGAAGGCTAACAATGCTATCGTAACAATTGTTACTTACCTTCATTCTCATTGTGGGCCCAGGAATCATCCCGTTGTAAGCAAACGTGCGTATCGGCCCTTCTGCAGTCTCTAGAATTGCAGCCCCCAGTACTAAAGTACCCTCGTAAGCTCCGTCGGGCCTAGATGTCCAGGGTAACAAGGGCATATTCTTGGAGTCAAAGCAGCTTTCTGCTGGCTCAGCCTCTATGTTGGCTGTAGCGGCAGCAGTAGGGGCAGGAGTTACAAGCTCTGCTGGGTCTACAGTGTTGCCTAAGAAAATTATATTCGTGAAAAATTTTATTCTACTTCTAAATATAAATATATTTGTACATAAGTTTTCTATGAAATGAAATAGAGCAACTAAAAAATCCTATTTGTGAGAATTTCGTGATTTTCTCATGTTGAAACATAAAACGTCAATGAAAGGGCAAACAAAGTTAAATCTAACAGCCTTAGAGCCCCCCAAAAAAAATTATAAAATAATTTCTATGTATAGACCAATTACTACTAATTTATTATAACATTTGTTAGTGTATTAACATTAAATGTGGAAATTAATGTAACCGTACAAAAAATGCAATGTTTACCTATAGTTGACATGCGAATGACCCTGCCATTGACGTAATCCACACCATATAAAGACCCATCGGGCCCTGTGGTCATATCAATGAAACCAGTTTGACTTAAGAGCACATGAGGTTTCACTTGGGTGTTCGGAAGTCCATCTTTTGTATTATCAAAATACCACACGCACTGTTTCGAGTAATCCGAAAAAATGAGCTTATCTTGGTATAATGCTGGCATGTTTACCCCTTGGTAGAAATATACACTAGTTATCGATGCGTACTGTTCGGTACATTCATCCGGAAAATTATCGTCCATGTCACCTAAGAAAAGACCGGAGAAAAGTCAATTTCACCCGTATTAAAAGAAATTATATTTATATTATAAATCTAATGGTATAAGAACACAAAAAAGGTCTTCATTTATAACAGGGACTGAATTTGGGAAGGTTCCAATATTGACAAATAGGACAATTCTAAGATGGATTTCTTTTCATGCAAGGAATCTATGTACAAATCATTTTAGAAGAGGAATTTTACGAATTTTTCATCGTGTAAACATACATCAAGCACAAGTCAAAATCACTTAAATACTTGAAAATCGTACCAACTCTGTATTCAAAGATAGGAGGCTGCCAGTTAGTGTTTTCGAGGGGCTTTTTGGTGACATAAGCCTGAGCAGCAGCATAAGTAGCAGCGCAGTAGTTTGAGTTGTTATTTGTGACCCACTCCAAAAATTGCTGTAAAATTTGAATATAAAAAAAATATGCATCAAATTCTAAAAAAGGAACAAACTTCAGTCTGTTTCTAAAAACGATGTATCGGATGTGTAAACTAACTGATCGGATATCTATATACTGATATATCGATGGTTAAAGTCAATAATTGAGACCCTCAAATTTTATTTTGTTTCGAGTATAAAGCTGAAGTGAAATATCTTGTAGTATATCTAATTAGATCGATTGTAAATAAGAAAAAATTGTGCAGAGTGTGCTGAATACAAATAGTTAATTACATACAATTAGAGTATAAGTTTTGATGTTTAAATTTTTTAAATGATGCATATTTTTATGTACACATACTTTTTCGAATGGCCCATCTCGAATGGTCAAATCGCCAAGTAAAACATTTCTCACTCCCTCTACACAGGGCCAACCGAAGTCCTTCACTGGATAATTGTTAGCCTGTGCAAGTAAATCTGTAGCAGCAAAAATTCTTTCCGAGGTACCTACATGCGGACAGACATAAATTTACCATTAGTATGACAGTACCAATATCAAATGAAATACATAGCAATTTCAAAGTATTCTAGAACAATTTGTAAGTTCGAGTAGAATGATATTATGTCAGAGGCAATAGCCTTATCATTAGAATGCATAAGTACATATCGGTATGCTTCTATGTACCAGAATATATCAATCCACCATTATGTATCCATGTGCATGTGGCGGTGTATATGAATTTGCCAGTATAAATGTATACATGTATATATGAATTTGTATGCATGTGCAAACCTGCATCCCCAAAACCAACATCTGCAACATATAAAATATCGGATGCTTCATGATAATGCATTCTCCATGGATGTCTAGCTCCTTTGATTAGAGTCGGTGCTTGTTGGTTGGTCAGCTCAACATTGGAATCAATCAGTGCCTTAGGAATCTTTCTAATTTTCCCATTAGTAAAGTCATCTCGAATTGCACGAAGCGAACCTTGACCAATACCTAAATGAGACAAAAAAAGTTACTAAAATCTTATTCGAAACTAATACCCAATCAAAAGCAGCGAATTTATTCAGTCTGATACAATCATTCTCTTATACATTACCTCTAACAGTGAAATGTCAAACTCGAAAAAAGAGTATCATATTGTTATGTGGCTATTGTCGCTAGCTTCATAACATAAAAATTTTACTTCTGAACGTAGTAATCACAAGTTAAAGCAGCATTATTTCATCAAACCCATGACAAGCTGTTACTCTGCTAACTTTGTTAGGTCTTGAACACAAATAGTATTTATGAACATAGATTGATATGGTGTCAACCATTATCTCTCTAACAAGCATTTATTTGCAAAAAATATTTAAATACATTATCAGACGCATAACATGAATCATTATGAACAAATGTATAACATTTAACAGAATGTTACCTTTGCTAGTATCATAACAACCATCATTTTGAAACCCAACATCCATAACTGTGTATTGTGAACCGTCACCAACACCAAAGTACAGATCTCCAGCAATATTTAGGATGTGACCTGGACCGTGAGATGTTGACGAACCACAAGCTGCGGTAAGGAGTGTTACCTATAACAGGGTAGCAAATTTTTTTGTGGTCACAACAAAACAAGCTTTACATACAAAATTCTGAGCATCAATTTCTATTAATTTATTGTGAGGTCACATAGCTACAATTAAATATATTGAATAAATGAATATGCTCTTGTTAACATTAAAGTGTGATATCATCTAACTTGTGATACAAGAATTATGTGTTTTTATTTGGAATTCATCAATATAAATATTAAAAAAATGAAATTTTAGTAAGAAACTGCGTAATGACTGCGGCACTCAAGTTCCAATAGATTCTGCAATCCACTTATTACCAGGCACAAGGTTAACATATCGGATAAGATGTGTTACCTCTTTAACAGCTTTGCCTGTTTTTGGGTTAATTGCTATTCTATCAATGTAGTACGGATGCTCGCAAATAAGGCCATTTTCATTCCGACCACCCCCCTGACAATCTAAGCAAGGGCAGATATCAAACCAACTATAACCAGTCGTTCCGGGAGGGCCTTTACCCCAGCCTTTGGGCCTGGCATTGCTAACTGCATTATTATTGGGCAAAAGAGCCACATTTTTAGGCTCCCCTAAACACAAGAGGAAAATTTACATGAGGCAAAATATATTTCAGATTTTAATGTGTTAAGAGCAAACAAAAATGAAATGCAGAAACTGAAGTCATCAGCTTGTCTGCTGTCCAGCCTACTAGGGCATCAAGAGATGCAAGATATCCAAGTTAGGATGTTTCACTATAAGATTAAACTGGCATATGCATATATACTCGAAACTTTGAACATAGCAAATTCACTTTGAACATAGTAAATTCACTTTGAACAAATTTTCACTGATAATATGAAAATAAAAAGGTCGCACAAGGCCAAATTCACCTTCATATTTTAAGATATAATAAATGTTCTGGTGGTCCCGAAAAATTCAATTTATCTGAAATATACAATAAGATCTTAATGTGTGCGTGCATTACTCAAATACAAGAAAGAATTTATATGGGCTCATGAAAATATTGTAACACATTCGTGTACAAATATTTCTAAGCACGAAAATACCAGAGCATGGGTGTAAGTATGAATGATTGAAGGGGTACGTGCATACAAACATATGCAAAGATATCAGATTGGATGAAAAGACGTTATATAGTACCTGTATACATCACAAAGGCCTTTGTAACGCCCTTTGCAAAGTCTGGATGAAACTCAAAACTCTGCAGTCCATGATCGCCACCGCTGAAAACGTCCGGTGACATATCTAGCATCATGACATAATCTTCAGCAGGAGTGTCTATACTCGGATAAAATCGAATTTCTCCAGTTTTGTGCGTTGTCATGACTTGTTTCCCTCCCGGGAAAAATTTCATCATGGTCGCTCTCTCTTCGAAAAGGAACTCCCATACTGGCTCCACAAGCAAAGTAGGATCTTTGTTTGGCTAATAGAAGAAAACAGTTAAGAATAGAGCTGAAATATAATTTTCAAGTTAATTTACAGGTTAAACTTGAAAGTCTGATCATGTTATCTAGATCAGTGCCACAGTAAAGCGATAAAGTACTTTGAAACGGTAATTGGTAGGCTGTAGCTCGCAATAAAATACTTGCAGTAACGTTTAACGTGGTCTCGAGACTTTAAATGTCATGTTATGGTGAAAAGATACAACTCGCAGTAATCTCTGAGCAAGTAAGGATAAGGAGTTGCAGCCTTCCAACAGATATATGAGAGATTCTCTGTACTTATACAAAATGCATCAATTGCTTCGTTAGTTAGAAGCTAAGTGAAGATATTGGGCGACAGTGACCAACTGACGTAGACGCATGAATCTCGAAAATTCGAAGCTTCGAATTATATGTTTATAGCATTAGCATTGACCTCATCTAAACTTAAAAATATTAATGAGCGATAGACAACGTTTGGAGAAAATGTCAAATTATGATAGTCTTCTAAATTTCTCACCACAACCGGTTTATTCTCTTTGAAACCTCTCACTAAAGCATTTCCTGTATTGCACAGGCCCAAGAGGATTAATAACGGTCGAATCGAAGCCATCGCTTCAAATGCAACTTCACACTTGATGCCTGTTTGTTATAAAATGATTTACTTCTATATAGTGTATAATAAAAAATCTTAAGCTCTAAGAATAAAGCATGAAATTACTTCTGTTGTACTTGGTTTACTGACGCTAGAGAAAAGCACCGTAATATATTAGGCCAGAAATTTGAACGAAACGCTCTCTGCCGACTTAAATAGCACTAAAAAACCTAAACCCACTGCATTTCAATTATATTGAAATTCGGAACGTATTAAATGAAACTAAATCGTATTTAAGCGTTGTTTATTAATTAATTTCACATGAATAACCCCTTTGGCTCTTCATGGCGATTTTCAGTTAAGAAATTTATTGTGATAAACAGAATTTACCGATTATTCCAATACTAAATAAAGAAACCTTAATGCGGCTTAAGCTACACATATTTTATGCTTACTTATTGTGAGAATAAAAATGTAGTGAAACTATAACATAAAACCCTTCGAAACACATCAGATGATCTGCCTATAATGACATAAGTATTGATTTGCGTCCCATTCGGAAAGTAAATACGGAAATTAATATTGCTCCATCATTGAAGAGAAAGCATAAAAAGGTACCTCGGAGATTCGGCTTAACGGCAAATCGGGAAAGCCTGATTCGATCAATACTCTAGTTCCTATAGTTCGGCACGTGCCTACTCAACGTCAGCTCTATGCAAACAAGCTCAAGCTTATTCTGCATCATAATACATACTCTAATTTCCTCCGAAACATGAGCACGGTAGAAATTCATTTATGATGATCTTTCCAATTGGCACATGAAGATTCGGTGTAAGTTATATTGGCACTATTTTGTCTATATTGCTGGCAGTTGAGATTACCAGACAAGTTGTATTGGCACTACATTGTCTATATTCCTAGCAGTTGAGATTACCAGACAAGTTTAATTTGACATAACGAAGCGTTATTGCATTTTTTCGCGAAAATTTCAAAAGAGGTATTGTTTCTACTGGAGATATCTGAAACAAGAAATATATTAGACGTGCTATTTTGACAAAAGCAAAATGTTACAGATAAATTCTCATTGGATTATTTCTGAAGTGAAAATGACATGATTATTGGATAGGTATAATATTGTCACTGTTGCTGAGTATTACTGGATAATTTTTAATTTCACATTACATTTACTGGAAATATTACTGGACAGTACCTCTGATAACATTACTGAAGGATAAGAATACAGAGTCTTGCTTTAAGTAATTATTGGAGATATGTGATGGAAAATGAAAAACCCAAGTATATTCTTATATCCATGAATACAAACCAATGAACAAATTTTCTATACTGGGCTTGTTTAAGCATGGACATGAAGTCAACCATCATAAACCTTGGTCATATTTCATGTGCAATCTTTAAAAACTTCACAGGAACTAGTTTTTCCAATTTCATAAAATATGTGAATCCTATACATTTGGTATAATTACTTTGACAAGGATGTTTTTCTGGATGTTTTTCTGTATGTTTTAGGCCTGTCAAAAAATAATGTATCTAAATCATGAAGATTATCATGCTGTAAAGTGAAGTTACTAAATGTCACAATTTAGAAGAACACTTTTTGCAATGCATGTTCATTTCTTACATTTTGCAGCAAATCATTTGTTTATACTCTCTGGAAAGATTTTCATATTGAGTTTGCCTATTCATGTAAAAAAACGAGTATTTTTTTGTAGTATGCACATCATTTCTATCATGACAACTAAAAAATATAGCCATTAAGTGATAGAAAATATTTGCCTAGATATTTTGTTTGACAGCATGTTTTGTTGCATCTAAAAGTAAATCAAGTAAATTATCTTAACAAATCTTAATTGAAAAGTACAGCATGGTTTTTTTGAATATGAGGCACAAAATCAATAATTAAGAACTTTGTAAGAAAAATAGAATAAAACTTTACTAAATATTGAAGGAGCATAGTACAATGCTTTAAGGATATTCGAATGTCACATAATCTAGGGGAAAAAAGCTTTTTTAATAAATGTTTATGTTTTTAATTGCTGTCAATTTTAGCATTGTGCTTGATTGATGATGTATATTATGTGCTTGTTATGCTAAAATTAATGTAATTGAGTTCTAATCTTCACTGTCAAATGAATCAGAAATTTTTAAGTTGAAGAGTCTTTACATATATCTTTATCCAAACTTAATGAGTTACTAACATTAAATTATTTTTCCATTGTTTCATCATCAAAAAATTGTTATCTGACACATCTCTATACTATCTATCTGCATTTAATTAAGCTGCTGCTATTGGAAGATTTAAACTTACTGTTCTGGTTTAAGGTTTTTTGTGTAGTTCTAATCTTTATTCAATATTTCTCTAAAACTTGTAGAAAAATGCAACATAAGAAGGACCAATTATCTCCATCATTTTTTTGTTAGGATTCTTGGGTGAATGTATAGCTAAGTATAATAGTATTTGGAAGCATCAGGGTTCCAACCCAAAATCTTAGTGTTACTAACCAATTTTCATACAGTTGAACTGTCAACTCCCAAGAGGTAGGAGGGCTGTAGAGGTCCTAGTATCTGGGGACAGGGCAGATATCCTGACATATTTAGCTACTTTAAATCTAGCCTGAAAAAAAAATTCTGTGAAAACATCTGTGCAAAGTAAAATTTTCAAATAAATGAATTTTTTGATAAATATAAGAGATTGTTGAAGTAAAAAAAGAATTCTAGGTCAACAACATGGTTTTTCAAAGGTAAGAAATTCCTCTGAGCAATTCTTTTTTTGTACAAAGTTTATACCATACATTTTTTGAATACTTCACTGAAATTTTTAAAGCTTTCAATATCTAATTCGTATTAACACTAGTTATTGTTAATAATAGTCATGGAAATTTAAACAAGCTTATTGAGTATAACGTAAATATTGGGATGAATGTTAATCGGGGTGTTAAAACTTAAAATGCCTTGATAAATTTTTATAAATGAAATTGATAGTGAAAAGGCTTTTGCTGTTTTAAGGTATTCCCAGGATTTTAAAAATCAACCTTCAAAATCTCATTTAAAACAAAAATTTATCATATATTATCTAGATTATTCGTTTTATACACTTCAAAAAGGTTCTGAAATTGTGCATTGCATTATTACAGTGAGTGATGTTTCAACAATTAACAACTTCTCCAACTATTACTAAGATATGAAAAACACTTCTTTCTATACTTAAAAGCATTGATACTTACAAAATATGAATATAATAACATGAGCTTTTTAATGCAACAGCTGCATATGCAACATATTTAAATGAACTTTAGTTTTATTTCACATCAAAAACATTTTAAAAGTTATACTTTCAGAAGTGTTCAATCCTTTCTCAATTACATGTGCAGTTGATCTTTTAATTTGCATTAGATAAACATTGTAAAAGCTTTTAGCCTAATACTTGGAATGCTGTATTATGTAAAAGCCACTCTAACTTGTGTGATTTTCGAGTTGATGCTACAAATTCATGATAACTTGAAAGTTCAGGAACTTTATGTTTACTCAAAAACTTAAAATTCAGTCTTTACATACTGCTCTACTTGACCGGTTTACTTGAAATGCTCCTGTTTTTGCATACAATAGTACTCAGCATTTTGAAATATCGGTCATATAAATTTGGCTTTAAATACTTCAAAATAGTTCAAATTTAATGTTCCAATTTTGTAAAAAAGATGTAGCTGTTATGAATGTGTTTTCAAACAAGACTGAAAACTACAGCAAAGAGTATATTTACACAGATGTAAATTGTGTTACTGGAAGTGAACATACTTTACAGCAACACAAATCCTAATCTTAGCCTGCCACCAAAGTCCAGCGATGACTTGCCATAAAACTTGGAATTTCAATATGTAGAACAATGACTTACCATAAAACAGAATTCCACAGCTATAAAATTGAATTAACTCCTTAAGGAGTGAATTCCTAACAGTAACTCATTTTTGTGCCAGACTGGGAGAATTTTTTTTATGTTTTCTTGTGCTTTTTAGTAAAAACAATACAAATCTTTCCCTGTCAGTGAAATATAGTTATGCTTACATTTCACATGTTTGCAAATCTTGCAAAGATCAGCTAATACTTGAAATATTGCTACATTTACTTAATTACCAGTTTCTGTCAGGATATTTGCCAGTCCTGCTATCTCTTTAAATTTCTATGGCATAAATGCTCGGTTATGTTCACCCATATTCGCCTTCACTCACCTAATATTTTGCCCACACTTTTCCTAAACTTTCGCCTCATTTACCCAATTGCGCCTTTTATCCTAAATTGCACCTTATATGCCAAAACCTTTTATGCCAACACCTTTGTCACAATCCTTTATGGAAACCTTTGTGCACTTACTCTACAATTTGCCACGTGTCATGTTCCTTATG